>JAGGAR010015994.1:0-80061 GCA_017657315.1 Termitomyces sp. K1Ag
TCGGAAGTCCGGAGGTCGCTATCGGAACAGACTCCTGGCCCGAACCGCCATGCTGCCCAGCGCCCAGGCAAGCTCAACTATAAGTGGATATGTGCCTGCAGTGCAAACTGGATTCTCTACTAGGCCACCGTTCCCGAATCAAGCAGGATTCCTGTCATCAGAACAAAATCTTCACCAAGGAGCAGATCCAAATTCTCCTGCCGTTTTCCAACAAAATCTGCAAATCGTCCAAGAACGCGTGGCGCGTCTTCAAAGCCTTGCGCGCAATACATTAGCCGGGATGTGAGTGTGCTTTGGTTACGCATGTCTCTTGTGTGTTCACGGGCGTGTAAACCCTGTAGACAAAATGCTTATCATTCAGGCAACAGCCTAGTACAAACTCAAGGTAGACCATCTGATAAGACTTCCGTAATTGCTCTTTCTCAGCGTCCTTGTCAGCGAATCTTGGAACACTCAAACAAGAAATCGAAGAACTTTCGCAGTTGATGCTTCAGAGTGGTGTCGGTGCTCTACCTTTGCTCCCCATACCTCCCCCTGGTGAAACTATGTCACCGCCGACGGAACAGCAACTGGTAACTGAAGTCAATAACTCAATTCGCTTGGTGTTCGAGCAGATGAAGCGAAGTCAGGATAGCGCTGCTGTTGCTGCCAATCTTCTGGGGGCACCAGATCGCACTTCGAAGTGAGCCGTCGGGTTCCTTCAAACTAGTGTTTGCCGCATTACTGGAAGCTACCAATGAAGGATTCTGCAAGATAGAGCAGGTACTTGCATTGATGCACGTACGGGCCATTGTTCTCGATATTGAACGACAAGTCTCTTTTCGATCAGGGTCAATTCTTTCATCAGCTCCCATATTCTTCTCTGCCAACCTGTCCGCCAGACGCCACCGTTATTGAATTAATTCCTCCCAGTATCAAATGCTCCTGGAATATCGCACTTGACTTGAACTGCTTCATTCCGATTCTTTTCACGACTGGTTTCTACCACGCCTTCCAAATTCAGATGCCCGATGCTTATCTCAACAAGTGGTTAGATTCTATTCAATTACAATCTTGTGGATATCAACCATTAAGATGTACATGAACGCAGGAATTTGAGATGATTTCCCGGTTCGTCCGTTGTTATCCGTCTGTTGAACTTCGCAGTATCTGGCGCCATATCGAATATGTAATGACGTATATAATTGAAGAAGGGTGCGGACTTGAATGGATGGGCACGAACGCCCTGATGGCTGTTGCATATCGTCGCGACGTCTTGCTTACATGAGACCCTGATGGCGAAGTATGAAGGACTTGAAATGAAGAAAGTGCCATCAACTCTTCAAGCTTCTGAGGCGATCATCCTAATCTTTCGAACTTCAGTACTTTACTGCACATGTGCATATAGTAGTAGGTAATCTGTTTCAGTGACAAGCAAATACTGATGCATCACTTACAGGTTGCAGGAAGGACAAACGGCTTCAGAAGAAAGGTCAAGAGCATCTAAGAGTCCATGTTTTGCTTTCAAGTCGTCTGAACGCTGATGCATTCCTAACAGTGCTAGAGAAATTATCTATCCGGGATCAGATCAAGATCAGATGGCAATGCATGGAGGAGGAGGAGGAGTCACTCTGTACTTGAGAAGTCGCACCTTGAACCGAGTATTTCATCTCTCGATCGATCTTTGGCTCACCGGCACGGATCACTGAAAGCCGGCGGCCTGAGCGCCACAACTCGTTTACCGGGATTGTTCATCTTGTCATCTGTTTGGATGTTGCTCATGTACTGTGTTTTCTCATTGACTTGCTCCTCTGCAACCTTGGAGCTTGACTCCTTGAGCTATATCCGAGTCTATTGAGTCCAGTAAGTCTTCAACCGGCTCTTTCGACGTGCCAGTATACACCTAAGTTTCTAGTCTCGATGAAATTTTTATCATGGTCGCGGGCCCTGATACATTGTACCTTGTACCGATCGGATTGCGGAAGAGAACTAATCTGTGCGGGTACTTAATTCCTCCGGTGCGGCGGCGCCACAATTTACAAATTTATCATTCTTTTGCTGAGACAAAGAAAATCAGAATCGGAATCGCATCATTCATCCTTACCAACATTTTGAAGTTGAGTGTTACTTAATCCATTTTCTCTGAGCTATATAGACCAACCTGCTGAAACCCTTTTTCTCTCTCATCAGCACTCAGCCTCGGAGATCGCAGCCTAACACAATGCCTTCCTTCCGTATCCTCTTCGTGCTTGTCACTTCCGCTGTGACTCTTTCCTTCGCCGCACCCTCTCTGCCCATGCCCACTCTCGCACCCATCGTGCCCTCTGTCGCACCCGCCGTGTCCTCTGTCGTATCCGCCGTACTCTCTGTCGCAACCGCCGTACCCTCTATTGCACCCACCGTGTCCTCTGTGGCATCTGCCGTACCCTCTATCGCACCTACCGTGCCCTCTGTGGCACCCGCCGTGTCCTCTGTGGCATCCGCCATACCCTCTATCGCACCCACCGTGCCCTCTGTGGCACCCGTCGTGTCCTCTGTCGCATCCGCCGTACCCTCTGTTGCACCCGACGTGTCCTCTGTCATATCCGCCGTACTCTCTGTCGCATCCGCCGTACCCTCTGTCGCACCCACCGTGCCCGTATCCTCCGCCGCACCCACCGTGCCTGTACCCTCTGTCACGCCCACCGTGCCCGTATCCTCGGTCGCATCCGCCGCCCCCGAACCCTCTGTTACACCCGCTGCGCCCAAACCCTCTGACGTACCGGATGAGTCCGACGTCGAACCCTATTTCCCACCCGGTGGGCCATTCTACCTGTGCCAAGTGGGATGTGAGTATTTGCTAGCTTGTCAACACAGTTCTCGGCTGAAATAAAACTTCAACAGATATCAGAGGTGATGGAAAATTGTATTGGTAAGGATAAATACACCTGTCGGCGATCTACCAGACTTACCATGATTTCTTCTAGTGCTGAATTGCCAGAACGTGAGGAGAGGAACAGGAGACGGCCCCAACCGAAGAGGGTCCATCACTGGTAAACCTTGATCTCAACCTGTAGACATCAAAACGAAAAAAATTGGTACGCCGTCAGCACCGTCATGCGACTTGTACATATACTAACGCATGGCGTAGATTTTTCCCTTGCACCCACAATATCAATCGTTAAAGCTCACTTTCCGGGGCTTAGCGCTTAGCCATGGGATTAATATTTCGGCGGGCAGCATTTTAACTCATTTCACTTACTTCCCCATCAACTTGAATAATTTGAATGTATTGTTCTTCACTCGTGTACTACTAGTAGTAGTAGTCCCCTGCTATGAACTGATTCTCTTTGATTTGAATTTTGATGGAGCTTGAAGCTGAAGTGCCGTAGTATAGGAGGTGTACCGGATCGAACGGGTGCCGCGTTCATCACTTGTATCCTGCAGTGTACAGCGTCCGATCACACCAACGCAACCATGTTCTTCAAGGACCAAGGTATCCGGTTCATTATCAGTGTCACTCGAGAGTCGAAACCTGCAAGGAAAAAGTATGTTAAAAAAGTTTTTCAATGTCCAATTCAAGTGCCGCGTACCCGAATCGAACGGATGGCGTGTTCCAGTTCTAGTCAACATTTCCGCCCCGAGATAAGTGCGCAGGGTAAGACCACGCCAATGCGACGGTATACTTGGATCCAATGAAGCGCCGTAGGATAGGATAGGATGTGGTTCGGACATGCCTTGGACTTGGACAGGCCTGTCTTTTTAGATGAATCATGATACGACATCAAAGAAAGAAAAAAAGATGTAGGCACACCGTCTTACACGATGTCGCGTACTAGAATCGAACGGGTGCCGCGAAGTTCACTGTTTGCCTGAGATCCAGCGCACGGTGTGCAGTGTACGATACTTACGACCACGCCAACGTGACTTTGTTCTTCAGGCCCAAGTATGGTATCGAGTGATATGGTTCGACAACGAAGCCTGGACAGAGAAGACGACCGCGATGCTAAGATGACCCCTGCCCAGCACCTGGGATCCAGCCACGGCGACGACGACGACGACACGCCAGGAGCGCAAAAGACAACCCCTGGCCAGCATCTAGGATCCAGCCCCGGCGACGATGACGGCGACGCGAAGACGACCTCTGCCTAGCACCTGGGATCCAGCATGACGACGACGGCGGCGACGTGCCAGGAGCGCAGAAGATCGACCCCTGCCCAGCACCTATGATCCGACATTGTCAAGACGTGGTTGCTGGAGGCAGGGGACGACGACGACGCGTGGCAGCGACGGCGGCAGCGAGCAGATGAGGGGTGACGCGGTGACGGTGACGGTGGCGGTGATGTGGTAATGGTGATAAGATTTGACAGTCCTCAAGCTCGCCCCATTGCATGCGGCGGATAATATGAGACGAGCCTTCGGACGTTTCAGCCTACCCAGTGAGGCATCTCTTTCTCCCGCACAAGTCCTCAACGGCTTAGATTTAGGGTTTCTCATAGAATGATCTCAAAGGAAACGCTGCGAAAATGATCTGTTCAATTCTCGCGTCGTATAGCACCAGCGGATCTCAGTTTTCAGATATTTCTTGGTTCTGCACGGGCTTCAATATAGGAGTATCTTTGGCTCTGGAATAGCGGTGACAAACCGGAGTCGTAAACCGCACCCTCTGAAATTGCTTCGTTGACCGGAGTGGTCTGGCCGTTGTGGAACTCCTCGTGCTTCGTGGAATCGCTCGTGCTCTGAACCCTCTTGTATTGTCGGAGCCACGAAGTATTCAGACCATTGGTCCCGGGCTCCTGTCGCCGTTAGCAGTAAAAATGAGAACACCAATTTAGAGGATATAATTAAGGGTCTTGTTCCTGCCGATTGTGTACCTGACAATAGTTCGCATGTCATTCACTCCAATGGTGACACGATGAAATGTCTCGACGTTCGCGGAGCAAACTTTTTTAATGCCACGCCTGTCCAGATGTAAAGATTCTACTACATAATACCTATCTCGTGCTCATGTCTTTTCACACTAGCTTTGATTGCAATGGAAGCGATGCTCAGATGTGGTATATCACGCCTGGGAATACCACTGTCAAAGTCCACATGAATAACTTCCGTCTCGATGCCGGTTCCAACGAGCTCACGAAAAGCGGATTTAGTTACATATGGTGATTCAATACGCCGTAGCTCCTGCCAATGGCGCCGGAACGAAGATTTGGGAGTCTTTCGACGGTCTTCCTGTTAAAACCTGGTTTTACGCAGACGATCAAAGGATTGGTCTTCTTGGCCAAGGTGTGTTGCATTGATCGGATGTCCGCTTTCTTATCCATGTTGATAATCACGATTCAGGACTTTGCCTCCATCTGACCGACGGTGTTCATGTCGACAGCAACTAAGTCCAGACCTGGACTTGTACCAACGGCAATTCTAACCAAGTCTGGACTTTAGATTGACGAACATGGACCTTATCTGTAGTATACGGCGTCGTCTTGTTTCCTATAGAATCATTCCGAGTCAAGATACTTATTACATGGCGTCATGCAGGTGATTCACAAATCTAAAATATATTCAAGAATAGTTGCTGATCGACACGTGGAGAGTTTTGAACAATACAATCAGAGAGCACGCTCAAAGTTCCTTGCAAGCACGAAAACTTTGACACAACGCATACCCAGCGAGGCCGTGATTTCGAATACAAATAGAATATTTGTTTTACCATCCGCGCTTTTCAAAGTCGGCCAAGCTGTCCCGAGTCACCTGGTCCTGATTCAAGTACGTCAAACCAAGGATCCTCGCCGCTTTACACGTGTCAAACTCAGCCGGTAGCTTTGCTGTGTCCGCAAGGCCTGGATACCCGACGGGAAGCTTGGGACACGAGGGGATTGGTGATGTGGAGAGCGAGTTGGCCGCATTAACTGCAGTGCGTAGTTGGTTAGCAATGATGAAACGTGCTCTAATGGGCAGGCACTTACGCCATTGTTGCCAAATGAAAGGTCCCGCTGAGACGATAATGCGTTCACCCCCTGCCGCTTCCTTTTCCAAGGCTAAAGCGTGCGCTTCGGCGAGGTCGCGCACATCAATGAAAGCTAAGCCCGTCTTGAGGAAGTCTTCAGGTTGGCCTCCGACAATCACAGCATCGTACCAAAGTCGTAACGAGGTATTGAGAGCCTCCGGGCTCTTGAGTTCATGTATGGGAGGCTCATGTAGAAAGTCAGTCTTGATCAATTCATATGATTAAGCTGCTCACTCCAAAGACCTGTATGCCTGAGTTAATTCATAGCTCAATTTTTCATGTGGGGGTGTACTCACGTAAGGAGGGTTGAGAACTGAAAGGTCCCATGAAATCAGAGTCTTGTTTTCTTCGTAGAATTTCCAGGCGGCTGGAGACGAAACATGGTAGTGATATCTCTCTTGAATGGAATGTCAAAAAGTGAACTTACCCTTCTCCGCGGCGGTCTTTGATGCATAATATTTCACGTAACCAGGAGCATCAGTACCCTTTTCCTCGATGTCTCTGATGGAGGGCTCGTTCCAGTCGTCCTCGTCCAAGAGCTTGTACACACTAAAATCAGAGACAGCGGCTGCAGAGGATATCACTACCACACGCTTGATCCCTTGCCTGAAGGGTAGGCAATCAGCAGAACAGAATGGTATCGTGAATGGTGGGCCTACCCGTATTTGAGAGCACTCTTCAAAATACTGACAGTTCCATTCACTGCCGGTCTCAAAAGCTCTAGGCATCAAGTCAGAAATCGTTCAACAGCTCTGGCTTTCTTACCATCGACGGACGCAGCATCGAGATAGAAAGGGGACGCTGTATGTACAATAGCCTGGACATCTTTGACAGCTTCATCGAAGGCACCGTCCTGATCCACAAAATGAGTTATCAGGTTCTGGTCAACGCCCGAAGCACGGATGACTACCTTTGTAATGTCTTCCACCATTGTGATTTCAAGCTTGTCGCCATACGTCCTGAAGTATTCCTCGAGATATTTTCCTTTGTCGGCAGAGCGTACGGTCCCGCGCACCGCGTATCCTTTCTCGAGCAATTTGCGTACGACCCACATGGCAACAAAACCGTTAGCCCCTGATACAAGGACTTTATCACCGAAAGAGATAGTATGCATGGTCGCGAGAAGCACCAATTGGAGACCGATGGAAGGATAGAATGTGCACTATTGACAATCCTGCTGCTGGATTCCGCATTTTATTGGAAACCAAAGAGCCGGGATCATTGTTATCCCGGCCTAAACTCGAAACAGTCGCCCTGAAAGTTATATTGGCAGTGTGTATGAAGTCAGGTGGACAGAGATTGATGCCGTTGAGTCAAGAAACATATCTGGTATGTGCGCGCAAAGTGCGCGCTGGTGAGTAACTCCATGAGAATATACCATATTCGGAACGTCTGATCTCGAGGATCGAGATTGTTCTGGCTTAGGCTCTTGGTCCGAAAACTGAGTCCGCTCCGGCTAGCCTGAGGTGGCTCCGGATCCGGCTCTGTCAAAATTTGAGCCCTACCTCGGCTTAACCCTGGCTCGGCTCGGACGAGGCCGCGACCTGCCGCGACTTTACACTACGAGGTATCGTGTGGCGCAATTCGGATGCTTTAATGTACTGTTGACACTCGCTAAATTACAGCATCGATATCTAATGTTCTTTTAAATCAAATTTGGTTGGTTGGTTGACATCAGAAAAATCGCAAATTGATGGTGACCCCTGGCCGGATGGAGCCACCAACCTGCCATCACACCATCAGAGTCAGATGCCTTGGTTGGAGGACATCATGCATCATTGAAGAGCATTGAGAGAGATTGAGAGCAGAGTACGGTGCAATGAAGAATTTTTCGAGGGCTCATACTGGAACAAAACGAATTCTATTCAATGAAAATGATAATACTACAACACTGAAAATGTCTTGTCAAATTCATTGGAAAAAATTGAAACATTACATACCGAGATGTGAGATTTTGGACTTAGGTGGTAGCATGGTGAATGGCGGCCCTGGTGGAGATGGTACCGACTGGTACCACGTGGTAAGTACGAGCCGGTACCATAAGGGCTGCTCAATTCTGGTGGTACAGACTCGGAGTTCGGTCTAGTTCGGTACACTTTGAAACTGGTAACGTACAGAATGTAGTTCAGAGTCCGTGGGCCATGCCGCCAGGAACCATCCCCGGCCTCCCGTGCATTCGGCCGACCAGGTCCGCGTTCCCTCTATCTTATCTGCTACACCTTTCGATCTCCCGCTCGCTACCCCCAAATGGGACAGTCTCTCCGTTGAACGTACAAGATGACTCCGGGATATGTAGTGATATCTTCTCTCCAAATGAGCGCGGCTCAGAGGAGATACTGTACATTATTCAGTCTTTCTGAGGTGCTTGTATGAGTGTTCCTGGTCATAGTCGGCTAACAGCGGACTCTGAACTCCATGCCATGCGTTCTGTACCAGTTTCAAACTGTACCGAACTGTACCACCAGAATTGAGCAGCCCTATAAGTGACCATCATTACTGATGATTTGGTTGGTTGGTGGTTACCCCATGTGGGACCATTGGTTCAACTGATCATACTTACATTGTAAGTATCGTAAACAAATCGGCCTAGTATCCATCCAATGCGAGCAGAAAACACTGCCGTATTTTCTTTTGACCAATGAAATGCCTTTCACTTGAGAACCCGAAAAGTCGCGTCCTGATACATCACTAGCCGGGATATGGATTGACAGAAGTAGACGAATAACCAAAAAGGTTTTCCAGACGTGTTTGAAATAGGAGTGGTGACGTTCAACGGTACAAACTAAAACCGGGTTTAGATTTGTATGTCGCGTGTCGGGCTGCATCAGCGAGATCTTCAATCTGTATGGGCCCTTACCTATACACGCAATATTCAAAACTAGTAGAATTTCTATCTACGCATGTTGCCTGGGTTTTCGATGCTTCACAAGAATTGTGCTTGAGAAGTTGGAAAAAAATTGCAGTGCATACAAAGTCCAGAGTAACAATTTCCTCGATAGTGAATCACCTAAAGAAGGACACAAGAAAATTTTATGACTCATGAGGAGAGAGAAGACCACAACCGAACCAACCTTAACGACCACCTTGGGTAATTTGGAAGTGAATAAATCTACGCCGTCACAAGGTCAAAATCCGTAAAGTCACATAATTGTTGACGTTCCTTAGCAAGATAACACTACTTACGCGAAGACATTCCTAGCCAAGTTCACCTCCGGTCGGCCGACCGACACCCAATTTCGTGTGAGAATGGAACAGAAAGGAGCAGTGCCGCAGCGAGACGGGAGAATTCAATTACAGTCCTAACGGAAGGCACGTACGATGTACTCGGAGTGATACATATGTTCGGATTGATATGGTGCACTGTTGGGGTGTCATGATCATCGTACTGACGTTATTTTTTCTCATGCATGTACACGGCACACATCTACCCCGAAACAGTAGGCTCGTCACCAGCCCGTGTCCACGTTCTGTTTGAAAGGTTTGAGGGAATTGAAATTTTTTACTTTCACATGTGAAGCCGAGCGGCGACGTATTTTTGGGACCGTGTACTTGTCTTTTAGTTTTTGCGTTTACTAAATAATTGGAAGGCACCATCAAGAATATGACTGCTCATGTTTATTTGGATTCAACTTACCTATGATATACCTGCCTAATTTTACGACCTTTGACAACTCACGTATACTTCATGGGACTACAAGATCCGGGCTGTCATAAAATTGCTTGCATATGCTTTCAAGTCTTACTCACGATTGAGTTGGATTCAACCCTCATTGGAAAAAAGAAATATTTTCAAGTTCTTGAAGAGTTCCGTCGAATACGGGCCAAGAGGGAAAAATTGTGGAGTGGGACTGTAAATGCAACTACACACTCTCAATCTGACCCGGGTTAGTATTCGGGGCGAGATCAAACGGTTTCAAAACACTTCAATTCAATGACAATTCCTGGCAAAAGCCTTTCAAACACCCGACATATATAATCAAACGAACGGTGAGTGACATTGGACGTGTCTTGTGAAATGAGGCGAGATGTAATGTGCAACAGAGCGCATTAGTTTGTGTCATATCACAGCAAACTTCTTACCGATGTCGGTCCGAGTCTCTGTTTATCCGGTGACTTAACATTGCGAAGAACTCCTAGGATGACTGGTTCGCGTCTATATGTCAGGTAGGTTGAGAAAGATGGTAAGTGCCCTTTAGCTGTTTAGCTCTTTCTGGTAATAGCATGGACACCGTTTTAGCCGCCCGAGACTTCTGCTGGAATTCCTAAATTATCAGCTCTTCATACGTAAGTAACTTGAAGTTTTTGAACCTAATCTTGATATCTATAATGTAGCCGAAGCATATGTTCTGACCATGGAGAAGAGCACTGCGGGAGACGAAGACATATTTTCAATGAGCTCGTTAGTGCAGCAAAACCGGCGCAAGTACCAGACCGCCGCATATAGTATCAGTTATGACCGCCCCGTACAGTTGACTCCGTGGAATGATATCTCAAGCATCCTGTCGGGTATCAATGTACTGTTGCCACGGCCAAACGACCTTGCATGTTTGGTGCATTCAAAGGCGACGAAAAGTTTGGGTCCAACAAATAGTAGCAGTGCAGATGGGATCGAGTAAGTGATAGGTTTCTTCAAGGTTTCTTAGCTGTACATAAGATTCAAAGTGCCTTTTGACATGCTATGTGGGTCGCATGGCTCCAGCGACGTGGGCTAGAAAAGCGGTCAAGTATCCTCACATTGTCATTCATGTTGAGTACCTGCAACTGGACTAAAAAGTTCATTCTGCTGTGACCAGTACTTGTCCTTCAGGTACCTTCCTGTCGCAGGAAAAAGTGGTGGGTGTCATCCTATCTAAGCCCCAAGTTCATACCAGTAAACCGCTGCATCTTCGACGGGCGATCTATATTGTGATTCTGTAACGTACACTTCGTCATGCGTATTGATTGTGCACATGGTGATGGGAAGTGCTAGCCTCTGAAGGAAAATAGAGGAATGCTGCTGGAATGGTGACATACCGCTGTATCACGGATGAGATACGCAAGCCACAGGGGTGTAATGCCGAGGTCAGCAGATCTCTATCTATGTGTGGCAGGCTGTGTGCAGGAGAATGTTTGGAATCTGACCAGGTGATCCACGACAGCGCGATAGGAGGGCCATTTTATTATTTTAGCTGGCAGTCCTTTCACTCAGAACCCCCACTCAGATCGGCGAAATAGAGGCATCCACGGATATATTGCAGCCCCAAACAGGAACAGATGGATCGCGGAAGCATGAGAAAAGGGTCCATTAGTCAGTTCTTCGGCCAATCACGGGGCGCCTGTCGTTCCACGAACACATCTGCTAGCCCGTCAGATCTGTTAGCAGCTCAGGATTTTCCGGCAAAGTCCAGTCAATACAAGAGACGTATCATTCAGAAGTGCAAATAAGCAGGACCTGGTGATCTACGCGTGTGAGGTGGAGATAAAGCGATTTATGATCCTGGTCCAAGCCCAATCCAAGCCAGACTAGAACCAGCCGTCGATGGCGAACTGAGCGAGCGTCAATGTCGAGTCAGAAAAGATGAGTACGAAGAGAGGTAGTCTTGAGTCACTCACCAGAGGTATGCTGCCAATGGTATCTCATTTTCCACTCAGCTCACCGTATTTGGGAGTTTCACATTTGATCAAATCAGGAATAATAAAGCATCGACAATACTTTTCACCAATCGGACTTCTGAAATTGGTACCATAACTTCTGAATAAGACACCATTGCAGCAAATTAGAGGACGGTGGATGTGTGTAGCTATGTCCTGGTAGCAGGCCTTAGTCGATCTTTTTGTCGTCACGGTTGTGTTGAAACAATGCTGGTCGAGCGTTTTTGTAATACAGAACTTGATAATATCAGATGACAATCTATCTGATATATCGTATAATCCCAGAAGAAATATGCTTCAAGCAGAGATGCTGCAGAGTCGGCAGATGTTGTAGTGTGGGGCACGTGTGGTTGCGCGGCGCGCCTGGCTGCCATGTTGGATCAGATAACGTGCATCAAGCCAAATAGACACAACTGGATGCTACTCGAGTCTCAGAGTCAATGTTGCCGCCGTTCAATTTGCCAGAAGACATTGTTCTCCTAATTACAGACGAACTATCCTCTCCTGCCGATTTTACTCTTCATCGGCTGTTGGCATCCCACTTCAAGGACTCAAAAAATGCGAAAGGTGTTATTCTTTCAGTTTCTGAAGGACTTGAGCGTTGGAAAGCTATTGCCGCTAAATCTGTACGCATCAATATGGTCTCTTGCACAAAGCTGATTTTAATTTTTCTTTGCAGAATGTCGACATAACGCAATACATAAACTCAGGCGCCCTTACTTTTGTAGACGTTATGTCTCATGTGCGATCTTCACTTGATTCCGGTCAACCAAGTTTGCGCCCACTACACGACATAATCGCTTCCCAATTACATGCGACTGAGGAGCCTTTGTTGATTATCTTCGACGATATCACCTCTTTGCAATGGGTTGGATTTCCTATTCTTGACATCAGCCGGTTTACTCGATCACTGCGTGCGTTATCTCAACAGGTTCGATTTCTTCGGAATAGTTCTTCGTACAAACGCTGATCTCTATCAGAAACGCAGTACTCTCGTGATTCGGCACCATAATGTAACACCCGAAGAACCAGATGATGTTTTCCGACACTTGTTACACCTTTGTACATACCACATAGAAGTCCGTCCATTATCTAGCGGCAGAAGTGGATCTGTTAGCGGAGAGGTATGTTATCACTTTCACAATTTGGAGCTGGATTCAGAAATCTCCAGATTGCACTTCATCCGGGAATTAGTACATCAGTGGCAGCTGGGGTCAAATTGATTCCACGCTCCTCTGCCATCCAGTATAGACTCACAGATACCGGCGCCAATTTCTTCGATCGTGGTACAGGTGGTGGCATCTTGTAGAAATGACTTCGATTTGACACGATGTCTCCATGTTTATCCCAAATGACTTGCGATCAAGCATATTTGTAGGGACACGCAGGCTGGGCGTGGTGTTCGCCCTTTGTAAATTGTCTGACTCGAGTCTTGGGCGTTTAATTTTTGATCTTCTCGTAGACCGGAACCGATCAAAAAAATGGTCAGCAGACACTTACAACCTCATTCCTGCACTTTCCCCCAATCATGCGCCGACTCAGCTCTCTAATTAAGCCTTCATCAACCTCTTCAAATCGCAGCGAGCCCATCGTTGCTCCTCCGATCATCTCTGAGGACAACAAGGCCCCTGCTGATCGTGATGATGAGGTATTGCCTGTGCCGTCGCTCCAAGTGAAACGTGTGGATCATTATTATAGTCGATGGTCGAAGAGCTGGAAGTACCGTGTAAGGGTTTATGATAATATCCGTGCATAATTTATTCCAACCTACATTACATAGAACATGAGTCCCAAGGTTACTCTCGAAGCGGTTCCTTTGTTACACCCCGGAAATAGCGATCCTTGGAAAGATTACAGTTTCGTGTAAGTAAGGTTAACATGCCTGGCCAATTATGTATATCTAAGTGATGTCGTTCCTTCAGGTTGGTTCGCAGGATCCCCAAGGTGGACTATGAGGAGCCTACTTTCAAGATTATTGTCAAGAGTGGCTACATCTTGAAGGCCTGCCAGGATGTCGTTCAGACATGGCCTGGAATATCTTGGAACGCAGAACCCCTTGAGGTACGACAATAAACTCTGTTGTTGGCGCCATAATCACGCAGTACTTAGCTCGATCCTGAGATGTTCATCACCTTCTTTGAAAAGTTCGGCGAGTACCGTGATGGTCTGGTGTCCAAGAAATCGAAGACCGAACGCGATGCCCATGTGATCTCCTCCATCAACTTGCTTCTGTCTACGATTTCTACAGACTATCGCACGACACTTTCAACAATTGATCGCCTCACCTCTCACGGAGAAATCACATTCGAGCTCTTGTATGTCTTGCTCGTTCCTCGCACTCTTTTCGTCGCTACCTGTGCCATCACGGGCAAACCTCGCTTGTTCAAGCTAGTATCTGCCACATGTATCACCGCCGATGGAAAGCCAGTGTACCAACTACAATGTGAGAGCTACGATCTCGTTGATAGATTGGGCCAAACCGTCAGTATTGGGAAAGTCATGACCACGATCCTTCTGCACTCGTTCAAAGGCGCCACAAAGATCCAAGACCTAGATGTCTACCCTCTGAAGTACCATTCCGACCCTGATAAGCTACGCGCAGCCCTACTGAAGCGCGGTAAGAAATGGGTTGGTCTTAATGGAGTCCATCATATGCAGTACAATGGCATTGCTGCATTCAAACGCGGGTCGAAAGTCATAAAGCACAATGTAAGTTTTTGCCGCGATGATAATCCATGTAACAGTTTGTACATAATGTATCTCTCGCAGGTTGACGGTCGGATCATGATTGATAGAGGTAGTGTAATTGCTTCGAGGACGGTTGTATGGATCGCTGAACGTTCCATACTATAGTCACTTTCCGCCGAATGAATCCCAACTATCAGTACCCTGTCGAGTACATGGCTTCTACGATTACCCCATTCATTCCGCCTCAAACTTCCACTGATTCTCTATCAAGAGCGAACATCAATAATGGGAGGTTACCGCCTAATGCCATCTTCCCTCTCCATCCTAATTCCTGGAGTCCATATGCTAATGGTGCATGATCATCGGCCTATTAAGGACTTGAAAGAGCTCTGACCAGATCTACGCAGGCACTTTGGTGCAAATCACCCCTGCTAATCGAGACTCGTCCAATGGTGAACTTACTGATGAAGACCTGATTTTGTCATCGACAGTTGTGTATGGGTTTAGTCTTTCTGATAAAGTGTGGTGTGCGTGGTTGGATTGCTTGATCTTCATCTCTTCGTTGCTGATGAAGTATTTGTCTGTAGTGGAGTTCGACGTCGAAGAAGTCCAACCCGTGGAGTGGAACGAGGATGCATTCACTAACCTTGTACTTCCATCTGATCGCAAAGATCTCTTGCGTTCTCTCGTCGAAGCTCATCATCGTGAGCTTGGATTTGATGACTTTATCAAAGGCAAGGGACATGGCCTTGTTATCAATCTCTTCGGGCCTCCTGGAGTCGGTAGGTCGAAATCAGTTATTCCAAGTTATAGTATAGTTCCTGCTCATTTGATTTTGTAGGGAAGACTTTTTCAGCCGAAGCCACCAGCGAGCACGTCAAGCGGCCACTCTATGTTGTTGCTGGAGGTGACCTTGGTACCAGGGCCGCCGAAATGGATGCTATACTTGAACGGATCTTTGATGTCGCGACAGCTTGGAAAGCCATCGTGTTGATCGATGAGGTGAGAACCTTAGCTTGTCGAATTAGGCATCATACTCAAGAAATTTTCAGGCCGATGTCTTTCTTGAACAACGTTCACTTCACGAGCTAGAGCGCAATGCCATGGTTGCTGTCTTGTAAGTGCCAGTCTATGTTAGAGTCACGTTAGAGTCACAGCCCTGACTTAAGTCTCCCAGCCTCCGCCACGTCGAATACTACCGTGGCATCCTTTTCCTGACTACCAACCGCGTCCAGGCCTTTGACGAAGCATTCCTCTCTCGCATTCACGTCGCTCTGCACTTCTACGAGCTCAGCCAGGCATCAAAAGAACAAGTCTGGACTGCCTTTATCGGGAAACTTCATGTCTCTCATTCGATCACCCCACAGCAGATTAAGAAGCTGGCCACACGCAATATCAATGGTAGGCAGATTAAGAATGCTGTTCGGACGGCGCAGTCACTTGCCATTGGCCGCGGAGAGACAATTGAACATCGTCATTTTGTGGAGACACTGGATGCAATGGATGAGTTTACGAAGGAGTTCGAAGATCTTACTGGCAAGGCAATACATGGGGTTGGTTCCGTGTATAATAATGCACGCCAATTGTACTACTCGTAGTCTGTGAATCCACCAACACTTTTTGTGCGCAGTAAGCTAATCCCTTGAGGATTTTAAACTGACTCAATAACTTACTAGTAGCGATGAAGACACTGGCCTGTCTCTAATCATGAAATCCCTGCGACACTACACTTCCCTTATTGGACTTCACCTTCATAGCGGTTTACTATTATCTGAAGCTGGCTATGACTCAAATCAGGATCCCACCACACCGCCTTCACTCAAAACTCTGTATGCGATTCAGGTAACCTGCGTTGGCTGCGGATCGTATGGATCCCTCTATCGTCGGACTTCTACGCCACTGCAGTACAATGCACACACCTCACGGACATTTTTTCTAGTCTTCATAAGTTTTCTTGCCACAGTTGCGAGACTATTCGTGACCCGTCAATCCATTCTGTTCGAGACCTTCTCTCTTCTCTCAATAACTGCGCTCAGGTTTTCATCAACGGTTTCATATTTCCTCAAGAAAGTCTTGACGAAATTGCTTCCAGAGTTCTTCTTGCCGATGTGGAGTATCTTGGAGTCGATGCATCAGGTCGTGATGTATTTCTTGCCATGATTCGACGCCGTTTGGAGATGCCTCCCGAAGGCATCGTTGACGGTCTTCAAAAGATTATCTGTTACGTGGTTTAACAACTTTCGTGCGTTCCTCTTGCTTACTTTAGGATTTATATAATAAATTGTCGAGACGTCTACGTATTGCATGTCATATCAGGTCATATCTTATCAAGATTCCGTGTCCTCAAGGCAAAGATTAACTTACATCTTAGAACTTCGCGATCGGCTACAAAGCCTTGATCAAGAGAAAGACAATAGATAATCCGACAACATGCAAGGCGCACTGCATAAAAAGCATGATGACGTTGGGCTCATAGTAACATAGCATAAACCACTATAACATGACGATGGTAAAAGCAGACTGTATACCAAAATCCACCCATCTTTTGAACCAGACCGACGAAAGCACATCATAACGAGCTTAGAGCTTGTTAACGGCAGCGGCAGAGATGCTCTGGCCGGAGGCCTTGACACGCTTGCGGAGCTTAGCGGTGGACTTGTTGCCACGGAGACCTCCACCCCATTGACGGCGGTGCTCTTCGTACTTATCAGAGCTAAAAAAAAAATGCGACATCGTCAGCGACTATGACGCAAAGAGTCAAGAAGGGGAACGTACAAGTTAGCCTTGGCAGCGGAAACAAGGGTAGCAAGCTCGCGCTGGTCCTCGCTCTTGACTTCTTGGAGAGCGACAACGGCGGCAGTCTTCTTGTGGACGACGGTACCGAGACGAGCCTTGCCCTTGACAATCACGTACGGCACACCCATCTTGCGGCAGAGAGCAGGAAGGAAGACGACGAGCTCAATGGGGTCAACATCGTGGGCGATGACGACAAGGGAGGCCTTCTTGGCCTCAACGAGGGCAACGATGTGGTTGAGACCGTACTTGGCAAAGAGAGGCTTCTTGGAGTCCTAGAACATATCGCAGTCAATACAAGAGGGATAGAGAGTGTGAGAAGATGTACGAACCTTGGTCTCCTTGTTCTCGGCAGCAGCAGTAGCGGCAGCCTCGAGACGAGCCTTCTTCTCCTCCTTGGACTCGGGGCGATACTTGTTCAGGAGCTTGAACAGCTGAGTAGCAGTGTTCTTGTCCAAGGTGTGAGAGAACTGGGCGATCGCAGGGGGAACCTTGAGACGCTGGTTAAGGATGACCTTCTGGCGTTGGAGGCGAACGTATTCGGGCCACTTGACGAAGCGGGTGAGGTCAGTGGTGGGGCGGATGTCCTGGCCTACATAATTGTCAAACGATGTACGTTAACAGAAGATCATCTAACATACCAATACCAAAGTTCTTGGGAGTGGCTTCGAAGAGAGGGTTCTTCTTAGCCTTGGTGGCCTTGCTGGCGCCGAAGGGGGCGGCAGCGGGCTTCTTTCCAGTTCCGGCCTTGGCTTTGGGCTGGTCATTGAGACGAAGTCAGCAATGGAACTAGATAAAAGTTGACATTGCGCCTCGGAGCTCTAGCGTCGTGCTACACACAAAGTGAGCACGACCCAGCATTGAAGTCCTTCATCGCCTCAAGGCGCGGGACTGCTTAAAATATCGACATCATGTCAATATATTGCTGGGACAGTTCTAAAGCGTCCGTAAGTTTCATGCGACTCTCAAGGTAATCCAAACGGAAAACTTGCCATCCATCTCAAATTTCGTCGTTTGAGAGACTTCGAACCACCGATGCTAGAGCTCGTCGTTGCAAACGTTGAATGCTCACCATTTTGAGTCGTTGGTCTTGAGGAAGTCGACGGAAGGAGTGTGCTTGAGGGGGACAACAGAGCAGGATCAAAGTTTCCACTTCTTCCAGGTGTTCGGCATTTGCCGATTTTCTGATGGCCTATCAGGCAGACTGACTCTTATCTCTTGTAATTTTCGTTCCTACTCATGTATCAAGCGGCTCGGGATGTCCCTTAGTGAGCGCTAGAGAGCCATAAGGCTTATAGGTCTTTTCTGGATAATCTTCAATCATCCGATGCGCATTGGATACGTCAACCTGCGGACGGTTACCACGGGGGCATAGCTCAGTTGGGAGAGCAGCAGACTGAAGATTTCAGGACTTCTGAAGGTCCCGCGTTCAATCCGCGGTGCCCCCAAATGAGGAACATTTTTTCGAAGTGTCAAAACAGTTCTTCCTAAATAGGACGCTGTGGAGTGTGGTAACGACATTAATGCTTATTCGCGCCCTCGAGCTCACTAGGCTTTCCACTTGTCTTTCGGAGGATTCAAGCTTGGTCACTTTGGGAGAGAACTCTTGGGACAGGACTCAGCAAAACTACACACTTCCTCGAGGGTTAGCAACGGTTTATAACATCCCGGCAGAAATCAAAAGATAAGTATATGACTTGAAAGAGTTTCGTCTTCACTGTTCGCCCAAAACGAGGACATTATCCGGGCATGGCCAGGAAAGGTAGGGCAAATTGTAATTAATGGTGGCCAACTAATAGTGTTCCCACTTGCCTCGCTATCTGGCCAGAGACAATGACCCTACATCTGGCCACTTACTGGTATAAATACCTAGCATCCTCTGGATGAGGTATCCTTATTCTCTCCTGCGATTGAACTTCAGCGACGTATACATCCTTAATTGTTCAACACTAGTACTGTTCAATGTAAGTTTTTAAGAGACCTTTAACCACCTAGACTCTACTAAAGAGGTCGATAATGTGATAGAATGGGCCCCCCGTTGACTATTCTCCCTCCGTCAACAAACGACACAAGTCCAGTGGTAAAACAACAAGGGGCAGCGTCTCCCATTTCCGATATCCCTGTCGACATTCTCTTAGCAATTTTCGAAGCCCTTGTTTTGGCTTGGGACGCTGTCCAAATCATACCCATCCGCCTGTCCAATGTTTGCATGCGCTGGCGCGATTGCGTGATGAACTCCCCAACCCTCTGGTCGACCATCCGCACATACGAAGTCCTGGACGTCACTACGGCCTTTTTCGAGCACGAGTTGAAACGTGTCAAGCAGTTCCTTAGGCGGTCTCAAAACTGCCCGCTTACGATCGACA
This sequence comes from Termitomyces sp. K1Ag, assembly GCA_017657315.1. Taxonomy (NCBI): domain Eukaryota; kingdom Fungi; phylum Basidiomycota; class Agaricomycetes; order Agaricales; family Lyophyllaceae; genus Termitomyces; species Termitomyces sp. K1Ag. Next base: position 19,441 of record JAGGAR010015994.1, read on the forward strand.
TAGCTGTATACTCTTATATACGCCATGAAGGAGAGGACAATGCGTATGCGGATAGTCTTCCCGAATTTCATGTCACGCTCCAGAAGTTGTCTCAGACGCTTGGGAAACATGCACATAGGATCAAGAGCTTGACGCTGGTAATCGACGAATACCAATCTACTACCAGTATATTAAGCAGCTTCGAGGACGTAGCCATGCCCATGCTGACCCACTGGGATGTACGAAATGTGTATGATGAGGGCTGGAGTCTCGACGACGAGGATCTCGACGATGAGGAAGTCAATGCCCACTCAGTTCTCCTCCGTCCCAGGAAGACTCCGCAGGAGCAGTGGATGTCTTTGTATCCTAACCTGCGCTCCGTTTCACTACATGCCATCCCGCACCATTGGACTCGGTTCTCTCCAAGCAATCTGGTAACGCTAGAAATCAGTTTGCTTCCGGAAAAGTGGCGCCCCTCTGCTCCCGCCCTCGCGTGTATTCTCAGGACCAACGCACACTCTCTTGAGAAACTTATGCTCTCGGTGGTGCTCCCCGCTAGCACTTATCTCGGAGAAGTGATTGCTCTACCAAAGCTGGAGCGGATCGAGCTTGGGTTCACCCACACCTCCGAGGCCATACCCTTTATCAACGCTATTGAAGTCCCAAATCTCCGAGTCCTCATGCTATGCGACAGCCGCCGGGAATATCTTCACCCCACCGACCGTCGGAACGACCCTGACTTCGACACAGGCATCACCGATCTCTTCGCCGTCATCGTCAGTCGTCTCCCCCTCCGCCAACTCACCGAGATGACATTACGCCACATCGCTCTGTGTCCCATGCCTACCCCGTCAGCCGAAGTCCTTTCCAACCGCACGGACATCGCAATTGATTTCTTCTGCCGTCTCGAGAACCTGACTTTCCTCGCCATATCCAACTCCGACCTCGTCACTCTCGACGCGCTGAATCGCGTTCAAGTCAGCGCCGAGGCTCAACGGCCAAAGTTCCCTGTTCCAAAATTGACGTTTTTGCAGATCGCGGATACGGGGTATAAGATTCTGCAGTATTTCTTTTGGCAGAGGCTGGGCGGTATGAAGGTGTATAAGGCCCTTGATGCGCTGGTAATTACTATGCCGAGGGGCTGGTATCAGACGTCAAAGTGGGACACGTTGAATACGAAGAAGCTTGCACAGGATGTGTTCCCACTTGAATCGCGGCTCAGTGACGACGCAGAGCAACAGTTGGCTACGACGTGATGGGCTGTCTGACCTTTTTCTCGTTTTCTATCTTTTGTCCACTATTATCTCATGAATTCCATGTATCCAAGTAATCACTCATTCTTTATGCCGCAATATAGTGGTATCTTATGACTCCTCTTCCACGGCTTTCTATGAGCACGGGAGGACTTGAAATGTACTTGAACATCTTGTTCTTGGACGCTCCGACTCCTCAGCCAGACCTGGAACGACTTAGATGCAGCAAGGCAAAATTACATGGTCCGCAGGCGATCTTCAATTCGCCTGAGGACCACGTAGCTTTCCCTTGTTGACTCGTTCGTGAGTTGAGCAAGTATTCAGTTCCATATTTGCGCTAATAAGCCGATACTACATCTTACGTTGCACCAAAGCTGAGAGGTAGTCCACTACCTCATTGACTGGAGGACGACCTGATGGTTTGGCGTTCCAGCAGGCTAACGCCAAGGACCAGATGTGGTCTGGTATCCGCGCATCCCAAGAGGGATGAATACCTCCCGTTATTAGAATTATCGCTTGGGAGTCGGTCAATTTCCAATATGGAAAGCTCCCAGTGTAAATCTGTTCAAGCTTGTTGGAAAACGCACGCTAAAGACCGGTGTCCACCTTACCTCGTATAAGACCATTCCGAACGAAAAGATGTCACTCGAAAAAGTCGGCCGTGCTGAACTGCCAGCCTCTGGGCTCAACCTCTCTGGAGCCATATAACGAAAGGTTCCCGCATCAGAATCTGATCTCCACCTCAGCGTACGATAAACAAGGGCGGATTTCGTATCGTACCACACTGCGCAGGGACTCGGAGTTCCCCGTGTCTGTCGAAACCAGTCTCATCGCCTTCGTATATAGCGAGCCCAAAATCTGAGATGACAGGGATATGGTCATTGTTGACAAGAATGTTCGACTGGTAGAAGTCAATGTGTGAATGTGAGGGTATACCATGACAGCTAACTCACTCCTTTGATATCCGAATGTATCACACCACAGAGTTTGAGGTAGCTTAGTCCATACGCGATCCCTTTAGCCTTTGCACACCGTGAGTTCAAACGGTGACCATCATAATATTGTCATAATCTGGTGCAAGCGTACCATCGTTAGCCGTTCGGCATTGGGATTTCGGCTCAAAAACGAAAGTAGATCTCCATTCCTTAGGTATGGAGTGACTATAGCAAATTCAGTCATATTGTCGATGGCACCAAGGAACGCGATAACGTTCGGGTGGCGCAGTGAACTAATAAACATGACCTCTCTAATGAAAGTCTGTATGTGTAGCTGTGTCAGATCTTAATAGTACCCTTTTTGAGCCACTATACTGACCGTCCTAGCGTAAGGTTTTGAAAACAAGAACTTCTTGACAGCAACGGCGGCTTTTCCGGATCTATAGAAAAAAACATCTGCGGAGCCGCCTGATCCTACTATCGGCGCGCCTTTGTCTAGTATATTGAAGCCCCTTAGTAACATGGGAGAAGGGATTGACGATGCTGTCAAAGCGATTCGGAGGAGTCGCCACCGACATCTCTGGATGAATGCATCAGGTTGATGGTTGATCGACTGCCATTGTTGTAGTTCAAGTTTGGCATGTCAATGATCGTCGAATAACAAAAAAGATCAGAATATCCTTCACCTGAATCATCTCAAGAGATGCGTACAGTCTGTCTAGTTTTGATTGCAAATCATCACTGGCATGTTCGAGCAGTACAAGCGCGCGGTTGCATTCGTTCAGTGTTTGACTGGGCATAAGTATGGGGACTCGGAGCGAGTTTGATGTTTCGAGGGAGAAACGACGGGTAATAAAGGATGGGCCGTGTTTCCTCGACGACCGATCGATGGTGGCTCCTTTCGGAGAATTTCTTCAAGTGATCCTCAGAAGAGAAGTAATTATATCAGTACGTACATAATGTGGCGAAAGGTACAAAGTATGTACTTTGTTCGAAAACACTTTGTTTGACGCTTGGACCTGAGTTTCGTGAGGCAAAGTAAAACCAAGGTAAATATCATATTACAGTCTTTCTATTTTCTCCAGTGTGCATAAATTCCCAGCACGTTTTCCCCGGTTCAACACCAAAGAGTTCTTGAACCTCAACCAGACTCATATCACATAATTCGCGGACTGTGGTTATTTTGTTCATCACATGCTTAACGTTCTTTGCAGTTATACCTGGAAGGCATCGAAGTAATTCCTCAGCTGCTGCGTTGACTCCTGCACCAGCATCCATGTCATCATCAGCACCGACTCCAATGGCTTGAGTCGGATCAGGTTCTGGATTATTCATTTTGAGGTCCTTGAAGATCTCTGCTGTGGCATACGGGGATGACGACCAGATGATACGGACCCGAGGAAATGATAGCGTCAAGAGGCATATCTTGGATTGCAGCATAGCCGCGTGATCTGGGTCCGCAGTGGTGCCCTGCTTCTTTTTGAGCGGATACTTTCCAGTAGGCTTTGCATACGACTTGATATCGGATACCACCTAAATTTGAAGTACATCATCATTCAGGTAAAGGAGACGGATTCCATTTCTCTTACATCAAGAGTAAAAGCCTTGTCTTCCTCGAACTCAATGAGAAGCATAGGAGATTTGTAATGGACTGACATTAACTCGCATTGGGTATAGCTGTGCTGTCGTGTCAATACCGAAGGAAGAACGGAAGGCAGCGACGACTCACAGCCGTCCACTGTTAAAGCTTGAAATCAAGTCTGACAGGCTTTTGCGCTCCACGCAGATCTCAGGCGTTATGATATAATCGCCGACTGTGAGTGTTGCCGGTATGACCAACAGGTTTGATGCATGCAGCAAAGATGGAAGAGTCGACCGAAATTCTCGCATATCAACAATTACCTGCCGCACATGATTAGCCTTAGGGAGAAAGAACGCCACAGAAGATACCTACCTGTGAGGGCTGTGTATTCAATTCTCGTCGTCCACCGGCAATACGTGTACTGATAGTCTTTATCACCGCGTCACCTGTGCTGTCTCGGCGCTCCTCAAATAGTGGAAGCAACATCGACTGAGAAAAGCCGCATCAGTGATAAATTCCTAAGTAGAAGGGCCGCACTCACGCCGCGTTCTTTTATGAGCCTTTCAAAGGCGTCTTTCTCCCTTCGAATCCCAGCGAGGTATTTGTGCTCTTCACAGGAATTGCTATACACCATATGGTATACTCGCACTGCTAGCCCAGGATGAGAGCTCTTGTACACCTATATCATTGTCTGTCAGCTCATGGCGGCGGGAGAACAATATGACACTATACTTCGATTCGTCGGATGAACTCCATATTGGGTTCAAACATCACGATGAACTTTGGCTGGATCTCAGCCAACATTCGATCGTCGGTATCGTCCGAGTAAGCCCGAATCAAAACTGTCTGCTCGGGAGCAATGAGCCCATAGTGAGCGTCGAAATCGTTGACAAACGTTCCCGATTCGATATCGAGGAAAACCATATCCTCTCCCACCTCTGGTGATAGCTCCACAAAGGTTCGTTCTCCCTGAGATTCCCAGCTGGGCAAGTAATCAAACAGAGTCGCATCGCAAAAAAGGCCACTCACAACTGGGCAAACTTCTCCGCTTCGGTCTGTATCTCACCCAAAGCCAAATCTTGCGGGGCACTTTTAGAAGCACCAGTATCTCTGCCAGCCTGCGTCCCAGTAGGCGCCCCACCTCTGATTCGCCTCCGGCTTGCTGCACGGTTTGCCTTTTCCTGGTCTTTCTTTTTCAACGCCTCGCTAACATTATCACCGTTGGAAAACTTCTTAATTTCATCGTCATTGGGCGCGGATACATCCGGAAAGGCAACGTGAGACTTCCCATCGTGTTTCTGCTTTGCAAGCTTCGTTTTCCACCAAAGATAAAGCCTGAGCTTCCGTAGCATCATACTTCGCCCTTTGGAACCGGGTGGGGCGCCATGATCAATGTTCGACAGGAAGTCGGTCAGAACGCTGCCAGTACGCGTGGAAGATGTCATTACAAGGACTGTGTTGGTGCCAAGATTTGCTGAAGGTGGAGTATGAGCCCGAATAACTTAGGTAACTTTGGTTAACGTACGAGTTGTGATAGATTTACGCAATGATTCCTGTCGCAGCAGTTCCTCCTCCGCCTCTTGGAGCACTTCTGCAAGTAGATTCCACTTTGGTAACTCCTCGAGGGTCGGTTCCATCCCTCGAGGGATCCATGAAGGCCGATCATTCTTTGAGCTGGAGTTCTGAGCGGCAGGGCCCACGCCTTCGATCTCGTCTAGAGCAGCCCAAGCATCATCGTCGTCATCATCATCAGCGGCATCGACCTCTTGTGGTAATTGAACCTTGGACGCGGCGCTGACTGTATAACATCTTCGTTTGGCAACCTGGAAGATAATATGCGCAGCATCGGTCAGAAGCCATGGGGATTGGTGTTGCTTGGCGTTTCCCGAGGTTGTTGTTGTATTCGATGCAATTAGAGTCTCAAGGTAGGCGTGAAAATGAAGTGGGTCATAAGTCAGAAGATAACTGTACATTCAGAATTATCAGTCGAGCCTACTCAAACTGTGGAGCTGATATGACAGACTAAAGAAGTCGCCGAAGTGTTCCAAGATCGTTGACAAGCTGTTTCGTCCGGGGCCCAACTTTGTGCCAGACGGGATCTAGCTGGCGGCGTACCACCATGTCGAAGGAGCGGAAGTACGCGTTGTCAACGTTGAAGTCATCGAGGTCAAGCTGTTACAAGTACTGAGCTTTGAAATACGAGAAACGCAGTGATAGTACGGACCGTCGTATTTGCTCGCTTCAGCTCGGAAAGGGTCGTTGACATACACTGGATGATTGCGTGGTGGATATCTGACATGGCTTCGGTCAGAGGTTGCATTAATTCTACCACATCAGCCCTTCGTCGTTCGAGAGACCTTTTAACATCCTCTTGAAATCTTGACACCGTATTCAGAGCCTGAAGTAAGATGGCAGTTGAGTAGATCGATACCTTGGATAGATATGAACTGTTCGGAGCTGCAGTTCTTTCATGATGTTCTTGAGAGGCGACAGACCGCTTGTGATATGTTCTGGTTCATCCGTAAAAGCTTTCAAAAATCCATTCTTGTTTTTTTCTCGATACAGCCTTACGATAAAGGCTTCCAAGGCCAAAGCCGTGACTCTGTGATTTGATCAACAACAGCACGGGAACGAAAATGGATTGACACTATACTTTTCCGCATGCAATACGATTATTCCAGAAATGAGATGAGTTGGTATATCAGATTGCAGCATGTCCACGACGAGGATCCGAGACGTCACTGAGATGAGGCCTCCTTTTTTGTACAAGTCTTGTCTTGAACATCAGTCATCAGTGTCCTCTCACTCGTACAAAAGTACTCAAAGGCATGCACCTGTCCTTGCTGCCAGTCTCGTATCCCACTACGCGAAGCCCTGGACGTCGGCATCCCATAAGACCAAGTTCTTCCCCAATTTCAGACTCCTCCTCAGGCGTAGCATTCACCATGAGAACGAGGTTCTGGGGTGAGTCATAGATTTTCATTAGAGTGCATATTATCCTACGTAGTCCGAGGCCACGCGCTAGTATAAGGAGATCGTTCGTAGCTGGGTCGTGTATTTTCTCGAGAATAGCCTTGTGAAAGGGAAGAAGAGTTGACATGTTTCGCTTCAGTTTCGACTGTCAACGTAAATAAAATGCCCATGCGCGCGTACGACGCGATCCAAAATGGATATTGAAAGCCTTCAAAAAGACCCTGTAGAGTTCTCAAACGAACATTGGAAGGGCGATGGAGGCAAGACAAAAGATCCTGAGTCTGACTTGCTTATTTGGTCCTCGATCACTCTCTTTCCATTACCGCCATCTCGCACAATGGGGAAGCTCAACATCGCGCACCACAAGTCCTATCATCCCTACAGGAGAGATAACATAGAGAGGGTCCGTCGAGATGAGGAGGAAGCACGGCAAAAGGAGGCCAAAGAGGAGGGTAGAATGATGCTTGCTGTAAGTTATCTATACCATCTCGAACCAAGTATCCTGATGACCGACTTAGGATGCTGAAGCACGTATAGATCAATTAAGAGAACGTGCTGGCATCACGGAGAAGGCTAATAAGAAGAAACGGAAAGATGAAGACCTGGATAAAATAATTGCTGAGGGAAGTTCGACACGGGAAGCGGTCCTGCCAACAACTGACGGCCATATCAACTTCTTTGAGGATTTGGAGCATGTGCGTATCTATTCTAATATGGCTATCTATTTCCTGACTCTGCTTCATAGGTCTCTATAGCGGCCGCAATACGTGCAACTAAGAAAGCGGAGCCAGTGGAGACGGATAAAGGAGTTCCGTTGGCACCTTCCGAGAAGGACCTCAAACCCTGGTATTCAGAACGAAGGAAAGATCAGGATGATGAGGAATCGGTCGATGAACGAAGGTATTAAGTCAATTGGGTAATCTTTGTCGGCGGTCTATCCTGATCTATCGTTTAGGAAACGAGACACAGCACGCAAGTCCGTACATGATCCTCTAACTTCAATAACAAAAGAACTCGCTTCACGGTCTTCGGCGTCTTCTTCCTCCTCAAGCTCATATCGGCGTCCTCGCCTACCTCCTCAAGCTTCCCAGGCTCCTCCGGATGTCCATGCCCGCCTCACTCGCGAATCCAGTGAACGCGAGCGGGCTTTGGAGCTTATACGGCGCAAGAAGCGGGAGATGGCAGGCAGCATGACCCCTAGCACAGTGCACGGAGGTGTTGACCAAGGCTACGACGACGTCTTCAATCGCAAAGAAGTCGAGGAGGCCCACCGCTATAGAGAGCGGCGATGGGATGCGCGTGACCATGACCGCAGTCGTAGCCGACATGTTGATACTGATCGACGACGGTTCTGGTAGCCTACAGAACATTCATTCATTGCCTGAAGGCAGTCTTCACATGTCATATATACCATAACTTGGGAACTCGATATTTTCTGGTACATCCCATGACAACGGCTTGCCACATCTTACATCTTTGATCGAGGACGACATGCACAATGGTGACTTCATTCCCAAGGTACTATGATGATGGTCAACACGGTAAGTCAAAATATTGATTCATAGCTCTATGTTCTACTTGTAAGGAATCCTGCATGACTCCGAAGTCAATCCGCATAGCTTCAATCTGGAACGATCCATCGCGACTGAGGATCAACCAGCTGAACTCGACCCTCGCAACATCTCCTTTGGTTTTGGAAGACGATAAGACTTCACCACCAACTTTCTTATCTTTCATTTCAAACCGTCTGTTCGCGTCGTTGTATCTGTCAACTCTCAACATCGACTGACATTATATCAGGGTTGCGCCAGGTTGCGTCCTCACAGACACCTTGGTATCCATCTTCATGTGCGATGTCTCTGGTCGTTTTCGACATAACCGTATTCGTCGAGAACGGTGTCGTCATTGAACCCGTACACAAGAACACTGACGGTATACTAAGGTCTGATGAATTTCTTCCTATGTTTCTGAATGGGTTATATTCTCATCTGACAGCCAACCACCGAAACCATACAAATGTGCAATCAAACCTCGCTCCCAGAAAGTTGCCTCCCTCATCAAAGTCTAAGAGCGATGAAGCGGTATATTTACGCTTTTGTCATATTCATTAGTGCGTCATTTCTGTGTCTACATTGATAGTGGTGAGAGTCGATAGCTCAGAAAGCCTTGAGAACGCCCATCTGCAGTTTATTGCACGTGGTTGTTCTTGAAGTTCAATTGGCGAACATTAAGGTTCACCGGCGAACCCTTGCGACTCTTGGGCCGGTCCGAGATTCAGTGTCCTCCTGACCTTCCTCGTGGTAGTTGGAGAGCTGCTGTCAAGCCTGTGCTTGCTAAGTCTCCTTGTCTCTTCTGGGTACTTTCTCATGGCTTTCTTGAACAACATAGAGAGCTCGTCTGATTTCGAGCGATGCCTCAGTGGACTTAAACGTGCCGTTCATGGCAAGATGCCTTACGGGAAGGTATAATCATGTATTTGTCTTCCGTCATGATGGTGACATTAAGCAATTGTAGAGATTTATGATACGTTTCATTGCCAGTTTGTCCTCACTTCCCCCGCACTTCGATTATAATCGATTATCTATTATTGATAAGTGGGTTACTTGCCTATTTCATTTTTAATACTTCTGATCAAGATTCATGAGATCCCGACTGGTGAAATGTCGAGAAGCCTACCTCTTCTTTACACATGAGGGGTGGATGGATTTGTTCTGGGTACAGCATCATGAAGCCGTCCGGCACCGTATCCTGGGCCTACTATCGTCAGCAAGAAAACCATATATTATGGGCAACTCAGAGTGCGGTTTACGCTTGATTTTGTGTAACAAACGAAATATTTACCCCCTTATCAGAGTGTCACAGTGGTGTAAAGATGTCTTTAAATACCTCAAGAAGCAAGCTGTATTATCCTTCAAAAAACGGACGTCGGTCGAAGTACAACAAGTATTTGTGGATGCTATGAACAAGCTAGTGGAGGTTGTATCATATTCTGATGCTCTTGCTCTCATAACCCCTTCTCAAAGCCATTCAGGTTGTGCGCGACACTGAAAACAAGTCTCATATTCTAGAATACTATGAATATCTGATCAAGCTGTGCCAAAGAACCTCGTTGTTTCCGGGTCATTTTGTCATCTCTTATCCGGAAAAGCTGGGTGATGAAGTCAATGAAACGGGGGGCTCTGCACGAGTTTATCATGGTTATCATGACCAAAAGGAAGTTGCGATTAAGGAGTTCAGATTATACGCGGGTGCAATACCTCAAGCCAAGAAGGTACGTCCTTTGAGTTTGACTGGTATAGTGGTTCTGTGTATTACTACATGTCAACAGCGTCTTCTAAAAGAGGCTTATATCACGAAAATTTTGTATCATCCTAATATCATTGCCTTTGTTGGTGTCGTTATGGAACCCTTACGCATCGCCATTATTGTTCCTTGGATGAAGAATGGTAACATAACCAACTATCTAGCAAGCTATCCAAGTTCGGAAGTGGTGTTGAGAAAAGAGTTGGTATGCATAGGTCTATTTCCTTACTCTCAAAACCCAAATTCTAATAACGATCATAGCTTGAACAAGTTGCGGATGGTCTCCATTTCATGCATGAATACGGTATTGCTCACGGAGACCTGAAAGGAGTCCGTTTCCAATATGCAATTGTAGTTCATATCTGATTACTACGCTCACTCGCAGGGCAATATTCTCATCAGCGACGACGGAAGGGCTCTTCTATCTGATTTCGGTGTCGCTGCTCTCCAAGAAAACATTGAGCCGATACCTTCGGCAGACATCATACCAAAGTCGCGACCGATTAATATTCAGCAATGCGAAGATGCATTACGGGAAGGTGGACTATCAGAAGATCTATCTTCAACTATGTTCTCGCGATTGTCAAACATCTCTTGTGGAGGAACTCATCGGTGGATGGCACCAGAACTTCTGGTGCCCGAAGCATTCCACTTCGAAAGTGGCAAAGCCACTTTTTCAGGAGATGTCTTCTCCTTTGCCATGGTTGCCATCGAGGTTTGTGAATCTCACTACTTAGAATTTGACTGAACTCGTCAACTCGATTTATTTGAAATAGGTCCATACCGGAAAGCCTCCTCATTACCCTGAAACTAAGGAGAGAGCTTTCCTTAATACTATTGCTGGGACACGCCCGGAACGACCGTCTAATATGCCGGATCCCGTATGGTTCCTCATTGAACATTGTTGGGAACAAATATCGGACAAACGTCCCTCGATGTTTGACGTCTACAGCGGGTTGGCGTGTATACCATAGTCCGCGTACTGTGGATTCTGACTGAATCAATTCGAACCCAATTTAAAATTAAATCTGCTGTTTCGTCATTTCAACACGTGTGAAATCTCCTATACATAAACCCAAGAACCCCGAAGTCCTCATTGCTCAATACCCTTTCGCGGCTTCGGTGCGATACGACAGTCAGAGGCCAACCTGAAGACTTTCTCAAGACGGGCTTAGCCTTGATCTACTTGCGCCACCTCGCTGAGGCGTACTCTAACCTTGGAAAATGGAAACAGCGGGGGGTGAACGTATTGTAGTCACACCGGCTTCGTTCATCTGGCAACAGCACTAATGGCATACGTGTCAGTCCATTACAACACTTCATTGCTAACTGACCGCTTACTGGATTTGATGTGGTTACCTTCCTCTCCCACACCTGCTAAGTTTGTTACGTGTAAAGCGGCCTGACGTATTTGAATCAGCAGCAGGTGACGCGGGACAGCTTGGCCGACAGATGGCGAAATAATTGTATATTCTATTTTGATTCTATTTGTATTATAACCGTGGCGCCACATGTTAAGTACGCATTTCATTCAAAATTTGGCTCTTGCGAGGAACCCAGCATGCTCTCTGACTGCATCGACAGCTAGGGTTGGTTCAAGGCTCACAGCGAATATCTCTGAACATATGTTAAAATTGATAATCACTTGCATTGACTCAGGTAGTTCAGGAGAAGGCTATAGCAAACAAGACGATGGTTTATACTACCGATGAAGGTCCATGATAAAGTCCAAATGGAGAATTCACTCGTTAATCCAAGGTCCAGACTTGGTTAGAATTGTTATCGGTGCAAGCCCAGGTTTGAACCTGGTTGCTGTTGACATGGACACCGTTGGTCAGATCGAGGCAAAGTCCTGAATCGTGATTATCAACATGGATGGAAGAGCGGTCATCCAATCAGTGCAACACACCTTGATTAAAAAGAGCGATCCTTTGATCATCCGTGTAAAACCAAGTTTGAGCAGGAAGACCGTCGAAGCACTCCCAAATCTTCATTCCGACGCCATTGGCAGGAGCTGCGGTGCATTGAATTAGCGTATGTGACTAAATCCGTAGAGAATAGTTTTTCGTGAACTCACTGGAACCGGCATCGAGACAGAAGTTGTTAATCTGGACTTTGACAGTGGTAATCCCAGACGTAATATTCCACATCTGAGCATTGCTTCCATTGCAATCATAACTAGCGTAAAAAGACATGAGCACGAAATAGACATGATCATGATGTAGTAGAGTCCTTACATCTGGACAGGCGTGCCATTAGCAAAGTTTGCTCCGCGAACGTCAAGACATTTCGTCGTGTCACCGTTGGGGTGAATGACATGTGCAGAAGCAAGGAGGGCGGGCACAGAAGCGAGGAAGAGAAGAGCAGAAAACTTGAACATCTTTGTCAGGCAAATAGAAGCTGCGATGACTGCGTTGAACTCGAAGCAGGAAACTGAGGCCCTTATATATTCTCGAGTGGCGACAAAAGGGTTCTTCTTAATTTCAATATCAACCGAGACAGAAGCCCAGGACTAATGGTCTGGACTAATGGTCTGAATACTACGTGGGTCCGACAACAGAAGAGGATTCGGAGAATGAGCAATTCCGCGGAGCACGAGTAATTCCACAACGGCCAGAACAAGCAAGGTCGAACGGTATTAAGAGGGCGCGGTCTACGACTCCGGTTCTTTGTCAATGTTGTTAGAGTCAGAATGGCAATCCCGGACCGAAGCCCGCGTAGGAGCAAGAAATGTTTCATTTTGCGCTTCTTCGGGACTGTACATATATCCTGCGAGAAACCTTGGGGAAACCTTAACTTTCGTCGCTGGGCGGTAGGAGAGAGAATGCCTCACTCGTACCTAATTTTAGAATGCGGCCGAAAAATCCAAGGGCTCGTTTCATGTTGTTTCTGCCGCATGGACATGGGCCATGAATGCATGACTGCCGTTACAAATCAGGATCCTAATTCAAAACTCTGTTCCTTCATATAAGCATCGTTACGAGATATGAATAATATCGCCGCTTGATACGGTACACAGTACAAGAGTTGTAAGTTGAACAGTAGTTGAACGGTCAATTGTCACCCGTGCCGCTTTAGAAACTGAGATATCCCAAGTCACAGAAATCAGGCCAAGTGCTAGAAATGTATATTTCTCCAGGGAATTGCCAAAAATTGCCAAAGATAGCTAGGTGGATAGACGGGCAGTCTGGGCAGGTCGGATGATAAAAATCTGAAGAAGACCTGTGGCACTTGTACTCGGCAGTTTTCAAGCACCGTGAGTCACGCGCAAGCTCACTCACGTCATGAATCGCGTAAGAAAATGCAGGAGAATGGAAAACAATGGGATATTTCACCTGCGGGCACTTCCATGTTATGTTAGTGTTGTGGTCGCCGTCTGCAGCGCAAGATCCGTCTCTTGATCGTAGCGGTGTGATCTAATCTGATAAATCTGGCTCAGGCCGAAGGCCGAAGTCAAATCGTCCCACCGTCAGTCAACAAAGTCAAACGCGAATCGCTAACAATGACCTCGCTGCCTCCTGAGCTCTCACTATTTATAATTTCCTATCTTCCTTTCAAGGCTTTGGGAGACCTTTCTCTTGTATGTCGCCGATGGAGGAAATTCATGAAAGCTCATGAAAATTCAATTTACCACAAAGCTGCTTTGTTGCATGAATATGTACCATCGATTGGAACAACGATCGAGGAGGCAATGAAGCACTATTCGCGAAGATCGATTGGGAGTGTCAGTAGTTGGAAAGATCTATGTCAGTTGTTCATTACCCTCCAAGTTACTCAGTAACTTGGATTTACGCAACGCGCCACAGGTCGGAAGCGCCGATGGATTGAGAGGAATTGGTCAGGAACCGGTCCGTCACAGGTTACGACTCATCAGGGAACAGGGAAGAGTGTGCATCGCATCAAAGTTGATGAAACAGTTGGATATATCTTGACGACTTCGATGAATGGGGGTTTGTTTGTGACGGACTTGCCAGAGGACAAAGAGTTGTGGTCACTTCCCGATGTGAGTTTTCTTGACTAATTTCGCTTGAATATGATCGATTCAGGGCTCACATTCAGAGTCATGTTCGTCCCTACGCTCATTGCGAATATGGTGAAGGTTTCGTCATCTTCGACTATGTCGATGGATCCAAAGAAGTCTGGCGACACGTTCCAGACTGGGATGCTGAAGAAGCTGCTGCAGTAATTCCAGAGGCCATGCCGACCGCGCGTCAGCTCCGCGTCTCTCGGACAATGGCAGAGAAGTATGGAACAGAAACAGCAGAATCAGCCCGAGGTCACTTCCGACCCTGGGCCATTCTGCGCCCGCCTCTCACTACACGCGCGTTCCGATTCTCCTATCCCACTCTCGGTGCAGCAGGCTGGGATAGTATATACCTCTGGGACGTGCGGACAGGGACCCTCATACAGACGATCGAACAGACCCAGCTCGGGTGGCACAACGATGACGATGGGACTCAAGAACAGCCGGGAGCATTGGTGACAGCACTTGGGGATGTCAACTACATTGAGGTCTCTGAGAAATATGTAATGCTTTGTGGCATCCATTCTCTACGTGTATTCTCTCGTGCGACCGGGAGGGTTGTATTGAACATTTCGTCATCGAATCATCCCCTTTCGGCATGGCATTTGTCGCTCTCGCCTAATAGACCCACCCGCGAAGCTTGGCATAGTGCGAGTCTGGTTTCGCAGGAAGTCGTGTGCCGGCGGGTACCTATGCCCGAGTTACCCGAAATAATAATGGACGAGTTCATGGCTGGTAAGTCCTTCGCTTGTGTTGATCAATGATTGACAGACCAGGCTTGACGTTGGTAATCGACAGTCCACATATCATCTTGCGGGTCTCATCTGGCTGGTCTCATGCTGAGCTCCAGACTCATCATCATCCACGATTTTGAGAGGGCATTACAGCCTAACGTCAAGATCTTTGACCTCTCCGTCGAAGTTCAATTAGGCTCTCCATGCCTCTCCTCACGATATCTTGCGTTTGAGAATGGTCGAATATCTGTTGTCACAGTGCGTTTCTCCTAATAACTCCATCGTTAATTCACAACCTGGCCTCCAGAAAACGGGAGTCTACATCGTCCAACCAGACTGGTCTAGTCTGTCAGCCGGAAACGAATCGCCTCCGAAGGTCTCAGTATTTCGTGTTCCAGCACTTGGTGATCCGTCCTGTTTGGGAGCGGTCTCGTGCCTTCAAGTGACAGATACCGGTCTGTTTTTGAACTGGGACACAGATTTCCTTCCTACTGACGATAACGACGGCGCTCTGGAGTTAATGAATGACGTTTTTTATGATTCTTTGTCTGATGAAAGGCGGTCTGCGAGTGAGTTTGCCTCCTGTGAATGCACTGCTGGAATTAATATGCTTATGCCTTGGTAAGGTGTTGCAAATGGGTTCTCGGTGACACTGGTAGACCTTGAAGGCAAGTTATTGATACCTTGAAGTGCATATGCAATCTACTGACGGATAGTATCCCAGAGCCAGAATTCGATCCAGAGTTTTCCACGGTTGTCAGTATCGATTTCATGTCATGTCCAGATCTATCATAGGGCGAAACGGACTTGGGAACAAAGGCCCGTTATTTCATTCGGAACGATTCACTTCGTGCAATATGGTGTCGGACGTTACACTCCGAAAATGTATCGTGATAGGAATGATTAAAGCCAATGTATATATGCAATGATACTTGGTGCACCGTTCGTTTTGAAAAACGATTATAGGAAGTGTTCCCAGATTGGAATCATATCTCATCGCACGCTGACAGCAACTATCCCCTTACTGCCACCACTAATGACGGTCATGTTCTGCTTCATGAGTGACAGCTGTGCGATCAGATATAAATGAGCATTCGGAGAGAAGGGACTGATGGGTACGACGATTGATTTAGCACCTTTGTTGATCCGAAAGCTGAACTGTTCCATTCCTCCTGATAGCTCCTGATGATACTCACGTTAAGTATAGACCCATGGTCGCATCGGCAAGGATACGCCACGACGTCAGCTAACTAAAGACTCGGAGGTACAAATGGGGCGGCATTGACATCACCAGGGAAAGCGGCTCCGCAGCAGTCGCGAATTTCATAGCGTTGCATATGCCATATCATGATACGAAGCTACTACGGGCGCTGTCTAGATCACTTCTGGCCGCGAGGCGTTTCAACCTGGCCCTAAACCCAACCAGCGAGTCGTTCTCATAGCCTCTATTCGTCATATCAGTGATCGAGTCACTGCGTCCATTATGATTCCAGATCTCTCATCTCAAGTCCGATTTGCCTCCATGCCATCTTCAATTGGAGCTGGATTTCCATGCCTACGATTTGGCGCTCTGGCGGATCCCATCCCAAGTGAACAGCGATGAACGTCAAACTCTTTGCTGTCGTGGGAAGACTCTAAATTAGAGGATACATAAGACAGGGAGGACGACTGAACGGAATCTCATTACCCTCAATGTGAGGTGATGTCGGCGCTCACCCGTCAAATCGTTGTCGACGATACCGATAGCAGGATCGTGTATTCTGGGCCGAGCTGGAATCTAGATACAGGAGACTTGAACAATATTGGGACCTTCGGGCCGACTTATAATCACACGTCGCATAGAACGAGCGTCGACAGCAGCTTGTCCTTTGATTTCAATGGTACGTCCATAGCCAGTGTGTGAACTAGATATGTCATTGATAGCGATAACATCTATTAAGGAACTTTCATCTCCGTCTTTGGTACTGTACAACCTGCAGAGTCACCGAACTGGGAGTGCTTCCTTGATCAGGCCAGCATAGGGAGCAAGTCTCCACCTTCAGTCGCACAGAACAACTGGAAGATCTGTGAAGGAAATACTTCGACAGCAGGCCCGCATACCCTCTCAGTCCGCATCACAGCTTCCGCAAATACATTCGGGTTTGACTATCTTCGGTACACCCCACTTTCTGATGCCTCTTTTTCTGGGGCCGTTCTCTATATCCCCAGTTCCGACCCTGGTATCAGTTATTCGTCTAATTGGGAACCGCGTCCTGGCTTCAATGATTCAGTGGATGGAGCAAGCATCGTGTTCGAGCCAAAATCCCAAGCGACGTTCGATTTCGTAGGTATGTACGATCCATAATACTCATTTCAAGTCATAACATAGTGTACATTCTGCAGGCACTAACGTCGTATGGTATGGGTGGATTTTGGACATATACCCGCACAATGTTGCAAGTGGGACATTCACCATCGATAATGACGATCCTCAAGCTGCTGGCCCGGGGAACTTTACGTTTGGGAATACACCTCCAGTCAATACGACTCATCCAAATGCACTGTTCTTTACATCACCCCAATTAACGGCGGCGCAGCATAGGCTCGTAGTCACCTACCAAGGCGGGCCAGGATCGAAACCATCGCCACTAACGTTGAGTTATCTCCTCGTCACCATTAGTTCGACACCGTATGCCCCGTCAGCGCCCCCTTCTTTAACTACATCGAGTTCGCAACTCTTATCATCGACCCCTTCTTCTCAATCGTCTACTAGTACTGCCCAACCCTTGCCTACAGGTTCTTCACGAGCTCACTCCCCTCCTGTTGGCGCCATTATCGGTGGTGTGTTGGGGGGACTTGCCCTTGTGGCAATTGTCCTCGGGCTCTGCCTCTTGCGATCGCGGAGGAAGTATCGTCGCGAGCACTTACGCCAAGCACGGCCGTTCCCCATGACCCAGCCGCTCATTTTCGAAGGCTTTAGCTCTATAAGAAAGAGCGGCGAGAGGCATGCCTTTTCTTCGTTTGCTCCTCCTCCATCCGAACCTGTCATAGAGTCCTCTCATAAACCTCCACTCTAGAGCTCACGGTCCGTAGTCCCGACACTATTTCTTTATCTATATATACACTGGCAGGGCCAATTTACACGTCCCTTCCTCTATATTAATGAAAGCAAAATGAACACGAAACAACGTGTCGACTTGAACGTGGGGCCACAACTCCGGTCATGGATCTCCATCAGGAGTATACACATGTTGTAAGGCTGCATCTGACCAATTACAAGAGCTGATGCTCTTCGAGAACACCGCCGAAGTTGTGCCATGAAGTGGACACGACGTCAACGGCGTGGAGAGATGTCAAGTATGGGAAAGACTCGGAAGTGTACAGGCAACTCTTCACTAGCACTTGTCATGGGAGACTTGAAAAAAAGGGGGGCCTCTGTAGATCTGTCGGTCGCTGCCAAGTGACGAAGAATCGCACAGCAAAGCTTCGGGGCTCTCGGTACTACTTTCCTCTCGATAACAGCGATATCATGATCAATGTATAGCAGCTCAACGCAACAGCAAGACATTCGCGGGAAAAGAGGTCGGCGCGCGTGATGCGCGTGATTGGGCAGCATGTCAAATGTACTTCAAGCGTGGGCTTGGCACACCTGCCTTCTTTTCTGTCACCATAAGTGCATTAGACAGTCTGTTATCGTGTATTCAACGATAATAAGTCTTGTATCTATGCCCGGTGAAGAGCCTCAGAAGGCCTGAGAGGTACTTAGCGAGCACTCCCACAAGTTGATGCATGATGCATGATAGATGGAAGGTTGATCATGGGTGCCAAAATTAACGTTGACAGCTGACAATGAATTCAATCAGTTCCCACGATCAATAGGCGCTGGTGAAGTCATCCGAGCAAGCATCTACGATTTTCTGCCTAGTAGAGAGAATTGGATACATTCCAACTACGATTCCTATGATTATATTTCGTGGTCAATTACACATACATTATCACTCTACAGGTCTAAGAAAAATTTTCGGCTTGTCCCACTTCCACTTGAACCTCCGTGCCACGCTCGGCAGATCATTGGATCACGTGGACTCACTACAGGAGCATAGCCTTTCGACGGAAGGATGCTGACGCTCCGAGTTGTTCGGTTACTTGCACGACCGTTGGCGCCGATGTGCTCTTAAAGCCTGATACCTGGTCACACAGTATTGGTCTTGCATTCCCCAATCTGCGCGCTATAGCATCGCCCTGACCCCTGGTTTGGATTTCTTGATTTTTCAAGTCTTAATTCTTTGACTTCCAATGCCACCCGCGGACAAAGCATCCACATCCACTGCCTCCACATCAAAACGAGCGCCAGTCAAGTCATTACGAGGGGTTCCTCGGGCCAAATCAGGTTGCTATACATGCAGAATTCGACGTAAGGTCCGTATTTTCAAAGTCGCGCCCTCGGGCGCTTGCCTTTACCAACAGCTAAACATCACAGAAATGCGACGAGCAACCTGATGAGCATGGGAGATGTGCGACCTGTGTTCGTCTGAGGCTAGAGTGTCTTGGTTTCGGTGCGAAGCGCCCCGAGTGGCTGAGGGTGAGTTGCCCTAGCAAGTGATCGATTGCTCAGTGCCACATTTAGTTGATGGTTCCTAATGCATAACCCAAGGAAAGTCGCACTGTGGCTGAAATCCGTGAAAAGATCAAGGTTTTCCTTGCGTCCCAGGGCATGGTCAAGGGATACTCTGGGACAGCACATCAGGGGTTTTCGTTCCAGGATCATGGTCAGCAGTATTATGCTACGGCTCCGACTACGTCTACGTCTCCACCCTTAACGCCTAACAATGGCTTGATGCCCCAGATGGATACACACGATTCTTACTATCACCCCGCCGGAAGTACAAGCCCAAGGAGTCCTCCCCAGCGATACAGACCCATCTCATTTGGACGTGGGACCCAACATCTATTAAATCAAGATGATATGGTCCCAGAACGACCCCGCGCATCAACTTCTTATTTTCGATCAACGGCCGAAGACTCGTATGATCGTAGGTGTGACGATTCCATGTCTGACCATACTTCTGAGGTATCAGAAGGAGATAAGGTCTGTGCTCAGAATTTATTATACGGCTCATTAATGACACTTCATCAGATAGAACACTTGATTTCGAGGCTGGAAGACCTATTCGCGAACAAGAGCGAGTACAAAACACTTCTATCATGCAGAGGGTCAGCCGCACAGAAGCTGCTTGACATGTTCCAACGGGTACATACCTGGCATTCCGTACCTGCAGTTTTCGGCTCATTGCCTATTTCAGCTTCTAGACGTCATGTACGACCCTCCACCACGATTTGAGCGACATTTGATCGTCGCCACACAAAAGCTCGCAGCAAAATCAGGGCTATATCCAACGTGCCTCGAACTAAGCGACATCGACCTAACCATTCATAACAGACCAGAATTCTCTGGCGACTTTTGTGACATTTACAAGGGGACTTTCCGGGGTCGCGTGATATGCCTTAAGATGCTTAGGCTGGACAGGAGTACCGATTTGGAACACTTTCTCAAAGTGCGTTGACGCTTCGTTTGGGGAATTCGAATACCCAATGACATCATTGACAGATTATCGCGAAGGAGACGATTCTTTGGGGTCAATTACGCCATCCTAACGTTTTACCATTTTATGGTGTTTATCGGATTAAAAACCGGATATCATTTCTCGCTCCGTGGATGGATCATGGTGATATTATTGAGTTTTTGAAGAGTCGTAACGACTCGAACCGTGTTGTGTTGGTGAGATTTGCTTCTTTCCATCGCTGACTTCTGTGACCTCACCGACGTCCGTAGTCATTCGATGTAGCGCAGGGACTACAGTTTCTTCATAAAAACGGGATCGTGCATGGTGACTTGAAGGGGGTAAGTCTTCCACCACACCGATTACCAGTATCTCATGGCGCTACAGACGAACATCCTCATCAACGAAATAGGTCGAGCGTGCCTTGTGGACTTTGGACTCTCCATGGTCTCCGATACTTTGGGAATAACGACCTACTCATACGAGTCTTCCAGAGCGGGCACAGTACGATGGCAAGCTCCAGAGCTCTTCGATCCCGAGAGGGACGATGTCCGCAGCACCGAGGCAAGCGACATCTATGCTTGGGCCTGTGTGGCTTACGAGGTGAACTGCACCAACATTCATGTTCACAAGAAACCTCCCTGACATTGACCGCCCACTACCTAGATCTTCGCCGGCCAGATCCCCTTCGCGCACCTGAACCGCAACACCGTCATCATCACCAAAATCCTCAGCGGCGAGCGCCCCGTGTGTCCTCCTGACTCGAGTCCAAGCTGGCGTGTGTGGGGATTGACGGAAGATATCTGGGCGCTGATGCGCACGTGCTGGCACGGTGATCCTGTGAGACGACCGACCGTGGGTATGATTATTGAGCAGCTGGAGACAGCGCTCCCTTCGGATGTGGAGATGGATGCGAGGGCTGAGTTGTTGTTGCCTCCTGGGAAGTTTAGGGAGATGACGAGGGGTACGGATGAGAATGAGTTGTGTGTGGAGATGCTTGAGAGGTTGATAACTGTGTGATATACATATGGCATACAAGGGATTTTGTTATTTCGGCAGTTGGTTTTCATTTCATCTCAGATCTGTACAGGAGGGCATGATTTTTTTACATCTCGGGCTTTAACAAACCAAGCAAAGTTTCTAAATCATCCACCGACATCTGACCACTGTCCGAGGTCCTGCGCATCATCGAGCGAAATACAGTCGAAGGCAATGAACCATTTCTCTGGAACCTGGGTCCCAGAGATCCAAACATAAGACCCGTGGAAAGCAGTCGAGCGATGACTGCTTGAATCGTCGGACGTCCCTCAGGCTGTGCACTCCAGCAAGTTTCCATGAGAGCCCAAATCTGTTCAGTGAGACCCCATGTACTCCAGCTCAGGTCTGTCTTAGGAGGTCGTGCCGGTCGCTCCCCATTGGAAACTTGCTTGATGATAGTAGCTTCACGAGTGAGATGTGAAAACGGAACTTGGCCTGTGAAAATCTGTTTTCCCATATAACATTATCTTCTGATGGTTGTTACCTGATGGGAGACTTCATACCTCGTATGCGACGCATGCCCATGCGTAAATGTCGCTCGCTTCAGTGTTGCGCTTTTCCTCATCACCATCGGGGTCAAATAGCTCTGGAGCTTGCCATCTGACTGTACCTCCTTTTGATGCTGCAGAAGAGTATGATGTCCATGCAAGGATCTCTTTATCTGAGATAGAGGAGAGACCAAAATCTCCAAGGCATGCTCTTCCAAATTTGTTCACTAGTATGTTAGTCTGTTGGCAACAATAAGCACTCCTTGTGACCCAATCAATAATCAGTGAGAGACTGGCCCCCTTCAGGTCTCCATGTATGATTCCATTTTTATGTAAAAATTCCAGTCCATGAGCCACATCCTCCGTCTGGGGGTCAAGATTAGACGGCAACCCAACGAAAGTAAGCCGAATTGTCAGATCTCACCAGCACCACACGGTTCTGATAAACATGATGTTTTAAATATTCAACAACATTGCCATTTTCCATCCAAGGAGCGACAAGCGAAATTCGGCCATTAAAATGACAGATACCATAGAAGGGTAGGAGATTGGGGTGGCGCAACTGTCCCCAGAGAACCGCTTCCTTTGACACAACCTGATAATGTCACATTCGTTAGAGGTGGTGTGAATGCATAGATTCACGTTACACACCTTCTCAAAATGAGATATTTGGGTTGATTCATATAGCCTTATAGTTTTCAGACATACTGCATGACCGCAAAGTTCTCCTTTGTAGATGTCACCAAAGCCTCCGCAACGTTGTGGCAATTTGGAAACAGTCACGTTTTTGAGTTCATAAGACTTTGGGTATAGCCCTGATGCTCCCGCAAGCCTCTGTGTTGCAACAATCAAATCACGGTGAAAACTAGACTGAGCATATCCAAGATCTAGGAGCTATATTATATAATAAACAGAAGTGGCTGGTCAAAATAACACGTTTTACTTGAGGGAAACGGACACACCTGCTGGAACGTGTCGAGTAGCTTCTGAGCATCGGAGCCCTTGCAAGTCAGAAGCGCTCTGTACTCTTTCTCGTTCTTGAAGAGATTGTGTAAACGGTTAATCAACTGTGTTCTCAGCTTGTGCGAAAGAGGCAAGTCGGAGTTGTAGCTGTCACGCTCGACCTCTGACACCGTTACAGTTGGCACGGACTCTCTATAGTGTAAGGGCATCGAGGGCAGGATGCGTTCATGCTCCGAGTCTGAATTATTAGAACTGACGTTGGCACGGTAGCCAGAAACACGCTTCCGTCTCCGCTTAAGTCGGGGAGAAAAGGTAGCTGCTTCGTTCTCTTCACTGGCAATATAGCCGGAACGAACCCTAAGAGGCTTATCCAAGGGAGGAGATAAAGAATCGGCCTGTGTCTGATCTCCATCGACGATGTCGACGTCTCTGGAGGGTGGTCCAGACTTTGAGGGTCTGGATGGGAGTGGAGAAAGGCGACTATCACCATCGTCAGAGACCATCTCGGTGTCTGTACTGCTGGACGAATAGGACATATCGTACGACGTAGAGCGAAGAGTGGACGGTACTAATCGGGCTGTCTTGCTGGAAGGCTCAGATATGCGTTGATGGCCTTGCACCGGTCAACCGTGACCATCACAGCAACTAGTGTGCACATCTATCGAAGAATATGTTGATGATCATTCTGAGCGTGGCTATGTGTGGCACTGAGATTGGGAGGACCAAAAGGGAGCTGGCTCATTGTCGTTGGAAGCTCTAGCATCACGATCTCTGGAAACTGCTGAACTTGACAGTTTGAGGGTCCAAAATACTGAGACGCTGTGCTCCATTCGTATGTAACGTAGAAAGACACTCTTGATCCCAATGTCAGCGACGCGTATGCTTATGGATTTCCCCTCTCATGCCATTAAGTATCAAGATGATCAGTTTCAAATCTCGAGCCAGTCACATTAGAGGCGTCAGAACTTTGTCCTGATCCACTAGTCTTCCGGTCGCCAAATTGTGTTAGGCACCAGATTGCGCGGCGGAGCCTCAGAAGAGATTGTCACTGTCGATGTGAATGGACCTCCGAGGGGTCTGGTGGTTGGCATTGGTGAGAGGATGAGACGTTATTCGACCCCATCAAATCTCCCACGTATACTATTATCAATTACGTACGGCCGACGGCCTTCGGATAACAAAAAATTGAGCAAAAGCTGCAAAATGATTGTGCATGCTTTTGAAGAGACTACGAAGTTTTCAGTTCTAGGTTCTACTGTCGTCTATGAGTGTAAGCTATTATTTTGAACCGACACTCGCAAGTTTCTTCAGTTGGAAGCGAGGAGAAAACTGAATTTTACATTGAATGTGTTCTCGGTGGTTGAATTTAGAATTATCGATGAAAGTATTCAATATGAAGTCTATTGCCTTGTAAACTGATTTAATGCTGCGAAACATTTACTGAATGAATCACGTTCAATTGTTTCCAATTTTTGGAAACAGAAGCTAATTAGAATTGATCAATAACCTCCTGGATTGTTGGGCGTTCTTCAGCTCGAGGACGCCAACAAGCTTCCATAAGAGACCACACATTTTCCGTCAGTCCCCACTTGCTCCAGCTGTCACTAGATTTGACAGGTCGTGCTGGTCGCTTTCCTGCAACAATTTGCCACTTTATAATCAGGTCATTCTTGAAGCGTGCGAAGGGAATCTGGCCGGTATAGATCTGCTAATCTTCTCAGACGATACCACTGAATAATAGACCAAAAAATTGACAAACCTCGAAACAGACCATCCCAAACGCGTACACGTCGCTGGCTGGGAAGCTGTGTACCACAAAATCTTGAAGCCCTTCACTGCTTTCAGAAGCAAAAAGTTCGGGGGCCTGCCATCTGACCGTTCCCCCACAACACGCTGATGACAGAGACGGAGTGTCATTCAAGGCGAAAGAGGCCCCAAAATCTGCAAGAACTGCATGGCCCTTCTCGTTCACGAGAATATTTTTCTGTGGAGACCCAAAATTTGATACTCGTGATTAAAAATCGACGAAGGTTCAAAACACGAAACTGACTCCTTTTAAATCCCTGTGCACAATTCCTTTTTCGTGTAGGTATTTTAGTCCCTGAGCCACATCGACTACCTGTAGGACAAAAGTTGAGATGCAAGTTTTTTTCCACTTTGAGTCGGTCCAACTCACGAATTGGGAACGGTTTGAGATCTGGTTACATTTTAGGTATTCAACAATATCTCCATTCTCCATCCACGGGGAGATGAGGAAGATTTGGTTCTTAATCAAGTGGATACCATAAAACGGAAGGATGTTTGGGTGATGTAGCTGCTGCCAAAGAAACGCTTCGTTCATGACGGACTGCAAACATGATTCGTCAGACCATATTGGCTTCAGCTAATGCTACATACCTCGGAATAATTGGCTATATCGGTGTGTTGGTATCGTCGCCAGACCTTAGCACATATCAGCCCACCATCATATTCACCTCTGTGGACATTGGCGCAACCTCCAGAGCATTCAGCGGCTTCAGAAATAACTACGTTTACAAGGTGATAGGGTTCGGGATATAGGCCTGATGCTACTGCGAGCTTCCTTGTCGTGATTCTCAGTCGAAGATGGGAAATCATCGAGCCAGTATCCAGGCGCTAGAAGGAGATAACTCGTCCGTTAATGGGGACGGACTCGGGATACATGAAGCAAACTTGCCAACTGAAATAGGTTCAAGAGGCTTTGGGCATCTCGGTCCCTGCATTTCAGAAGGCTTTCGTACTGTTGTGAATCGTTCAAAACATCCTGTATCAACTGATAAAATACCATATCAATTTGATACGATCTGCGACTTAGTTCTTGCCGTATCACAAACCTTGTCGGTGGGATAGTTTTGAGCAGTGTCAGTGTAGTTGTGTGCAATTCCAATGAGTTGGCTTAAAGCATTTGGGGAAGACTCGTGAGTAGATGTAGGGAGGGCCCACGCGAATTGCTGCTTCAAGTGCCCCACCCAATCCATGAATCGCCGCCTGAGGTACTCAAAGCGTTGATATAACGATGAAGGAGGTTCGGCATATAGACGTGTGGGATAAATACCAGATATGTCACTTGTTTTCGTATGGATCTCGGGTGAGGGAAGGGAAGTCATATTCATGTGGTCGACGGGAAGGCGATTCCATTTTATTGCAGGCTAAACAGACATGACCACTTCACCAGGACAGCCTTTGGACACCGCATCGCACAGCCCTTCACACCTATAAGATGAGGTAATAAGTGGATTCGACGAGCGGTGAGAACAGAACTGTAGATGGTTTCGCCGGCGCGTCGCAGAAGAAAGATACGCTGACCGAACGTCGGACTTTGAATCCGGCTAAACCCGACATCCCCATCATCGCAGATGTAGGACCCTACCTCAAATCTGCTGGAATACGACGCAGGACTGGTCATAGGGTATGTTCTACATTCATTAAATCTTGATAGGTTGTGTACATAGGTAGTAAATACCGGTCCACTTTCGCCATGTCGCTACAAGCCAGGTTCCCACGCCAGAGTTTCTCCGCGCCGGCGAATGGGAGATAATCAGATCGCCAGCGTCACATCTGACTTGGATTGGACTCGGACATCATCAAGGTCTGTTCTTTCAACACAGCAGTAGCTGTGTTCATAGAAACATGGACCTTTAAAACATCCCATACACAAACGAACTGCTTGGGAATTCTCTCAGTGACCCCTGAGTTTTCCTCTCTGCCTATGCCTCCTGGTGCCTTTCTCGCAAACACTTCGCAGAATGTTAAGAACTTGATATGTCAGAACCTTGCGCCTTTTGCTCCGAGGGTACGTTTCGTTAAGTGTCATACTACGATCTTGCTGAGATATACCTCAGCATGCAGAGCCGTACACCTCACCCACCCTTGAGACCTGTATCTCTTTTACTTCGTGGCACCATCCACCGCTTCAGAAGACCCGGTCTACAGACAAGGTATGTCTTTAGGCAGAAGGATGAGCAAATTATTCACACAATCTAGGACCATTTGACAGACAAGCCCAGACCCTCTGATCCTAGCATAAATTCTTCTTACCTGATGGATGTGACTATTTCCGACATGCCGCTGTCCTCTGGTCGGTTTTCCGACATCTATATAGGAGAATGGAAAGGCTACCCAGTATGCCTCAAAGTTGTCAGATTACCTCAACCGACGGTATGAAGTGTCGATCGGTACCCATATTTATTATCGAACTCTGACGATTGCACAGTCTATACAGATCTCTTCGAGTGAAGTCGATCGTTGGCGACAACTTAATCACCCCAACGTCCTTCCGTTCTACGGCATATACCAGACCAATAAACAAATTTCCCTCGCCACCCCCTGGATGGAGAATGGCAATATCACTGAATACTTGAAGTATCACCAGACCTCCGACCGGGTCCAATTTGTGAGTTGAGATCTGTAGATTCCCATTTTGATATTTTGACCTTGGCTTGCAGGTGGACGATGTAGCTCAAGGGTTGAAATACTTGCACGAGAATGGAATTGTACATGGGGATTTGAAGGGGGCAAGTTTCGTGCTCTGATCTTGCTCCTATAGTTTTCTCACACCGTTCGACTTCATCATGGACAACAGAAAAACGTTCTTGTGAGACAGGATGGCCGTGCAGCCATTGCAGACTTTGGGACCTCTTCTATCTTAGATTCTGACATCCTTGTAGGGGTATCACCCCCCTCATCAGTGCCTCAGGAGGGTACTGCAAGATGGCGCGCTCCTGAAACATTCAATTTCGAAGGCGATGAAGAGTTACCTGACACTACGGCGAGCGACGTGTATGCGTTCGCAATGGTTGCTTATGAAGTATGTCCATTCCTCATTGTGACAGTACCATCTGAACAACATGCAGATATTTGCCAATCAACTCCCTTTTTCGCAACTCAAGATTGATATAAAGATTATGAGGGCGGTCGTTGAGGGAGAACGACCATCGCGGCCTCCCGCAAGCAGTGCCAGCTGGAGCGTGTGGGGATTGACCGATAATATATGGTCTCTTATGGAAGCTTGCTGGCTTGCGCAATCTGACATACGGCCAACAATTCAAGACGTCGTTGGTTGTTTAGGCCCTTCACGCAATGAAGAGAAAAGTGACCCATTAGATTAGTTATTCAGCATTCTCTGCTGACTGCTCACATCATCTGCATCCATCTTATTCTAGCTTCAGCTCCAGGGGTTGATTTTTTCCTCCATCTAACCATTAGTTATCAGAGCCCAAGTCAGAAAGCTACCAACAAGCCCTGTTATGATGTTTTGCTTTTGATGTCAAACTAGTATCCTCCGTGTAATTATGAGTTCTCTAGTTTTCCAATTGACATTTCAATAAGCTTCAGGACCAAACCTCCGCATCTCTCCAAAAGAAAGAAAGATATTGCTCGTCAGCTTGTACTAGCTTGTGCATCTGACGGAAGTGCTTAACACCGGGGCTAAACAGAGTTGATGCAGAGGGCGGTCGCACACCAAGGTCTACATTGGAACTTCCTTTATGACACCCAGGGTCGAAAAATTCAGATACCTATATAATGTCTCTCAAATCGATGTCGCTGTCGATGAGATCACAAGCTGGAGTTATCAAAGCAAGAATTTAAGGTAGCCTGCTACTACGAACAGAATTCACTTTTGATTTTCTGAGTGGGGATTGTATGCTATCATATAGCAGCGGATGTACCCCTTGTGGGAGGTGGCATCTTAACCAAACTACTGGAGTACAGCCATAAGAGAGTAGTGGGTTCAATTGCCTTTTGGACCACGGCGTGCAGAACTTGTGCTCGGACAGATTCTTTTTGTGAAGGACTTCAAAAAACTGGCAGAACCGCTAAATTTAGACTCAACTTGTTTAAGTGCCAGATCGAGAACTCATTTCATGAGTTTAAAACTTACCGATGATCTTATTCATGCAGGAGGCATTCCAATGTTTCAACCGACATGTCGACTTCATGAGAGTTCTTTCGCATCGCCTCCCGGAACTGCACATCGTTCAAAGTTGGTGTGATTTGTCGGTTTGACAGAAGTCCCAAAGCTAGATGACGTTTGATTTCTTGGACAGATGGACGTCCTTCTGGTTGTGCATTCCAGCAAGCTTCCATAAGAAACCAAATGTCCTCTCTGAGCCTCCACTCCATCCAGCTAGGACTTGATTCAGGAGGGCGTACTGGCCGCTTGCCCTCAGAGACCCGTTTGATGATAGCAAATTTATTTTTCACGTGAGCGAAGGGGACTTCACCGGTGAAAATCTGGGGGTGGTCAATGTTCAGATTCCATGATTGCACATGCTATTGAGACGCACCTCATAGACAAGCATCCCGAATGCGTATACGTCGCTCGGCATGGTGTTGGGCACCTCGTCACCTTCGGCGTCAAAAAGTTCGGGGGCCTGCCATCTGACTGTACCTCCCTTTGAGGTTGCTGAGGAGAATGACGTCCACGCTAAAATTTCCTTGTCCGAAATGGAAGAAAGACCGAAGTCTGCAAGGCGAGCTGTGCCTAGCTCATTCACAAGAACGTTGGCCTATTGGCTATAATTCACACTTGACCCGCATGAAGAATTGATCAGTACCAACTCACCCCCTTCAAGTCCCCATGGATAATCCCATTCATGTGCAGAAACTCTAATCCCTGGATCACGTCATACGTCTGTGGGCTCAGGTTCACAACTGTGTCTGTATCAGTTAGATTTTTCTCACCAGAACGGCACGATTCGAGCTTGGATGCTCCTTGAGATATTCGACGATATCACCATTCTTCATCCATGGAGCAACAAATGCAATTCGACCCATATAGCGATAGATACCGTAAAAAGGCAAGACATTGGGGTGGCGCAATTGTTTCCAGAGAATTGCCTCTCTCGAGATGACCTATTCATCATGTTGTTGAATCGTGTTACAATAGTATTGGGGTCCCAAAGACTGCTTGCCTTCATAAAATGAGCCAATGGCGCGCTCTGATGCAACCGGACAATCTTTATGCACACTTCATGGCCTCGAAAAATCCCTTTGTAAATGTCAGCAAAGCCCCCCATACTACCGAACAGCTCTGGGATCTCAGGAATGGTTACATCGGTCAATTCATACGATTTTGGGTACAACCCAGTTGCTGCTGCAAGCCTTTGGGTCGCCACAACCAAGTTACGCTGGAAGCTTGTCGGGGGTGCGGGATTTACCCCTGAGGGTGTAAACAGGACATCCAAGAGCTAGTCCACGTAGAAACATTGTCATGCTGACGTTTTCTGGATATAGGCAAAGGTATACGTGCCCGTTGAAACATATTAAGTAACTTCTGGGCAGCATTGCCTTTACATCTGAGAAGAATCTGATATTCAGCCTTGTCCTTGAAGAGTCTCGTTAGACGTTTGATCAGATGTTGGGTCTGGAGGATATTATTAATGAAGCATCTGCTGTTTAGTCGGAGTACAGACCTCATCCGACTCCGACCGAAGTATACGACTAGCAGTTTGGGTAGGGGAATCATGGTGTGGGAGATGCGTAATGCCCAGGAGATAATTATTAGAAACATCGTTAATCTCACCAATAGGCAAACGCATCAAGAACACTTCAGTCTTGAACAGACTGAATAACAGCCCGTAATGAATGGATTGATGTTAAATCATGATGCATGATGCATGACGGCTGACAAGTTACGTACCGAGAAAGCCCTTCAGCTGGCTTCACAAAATCCATGTCAACCTTTCCTGAACAGTAAAAGGTCAACCGGCGTCTGTCCCTATGAATCCAGGTGTTCATAATTAGGCAATGTGTGCGCAAAACGGTGGGTACATACCATTGGTACTCGGCGCGGAGTGGCCCTAAAAGGAGATTCCTCTTGCGATCTCTTTCCTGGCACGTCTTGAGCACCTTGACTTCATCACGTCTCTGCACCTCTAATGACCTGAAATCAATAGAAATTGACAACTCATTATCAACGAATTGAGACGAAGACGCACTCTATATCCTCTTGCTTTGCCTTTTCATAGGTCATCTTCGGAAAAATCATCTTTCTTCCCCTGACGCTACCAGCGCGCTCTAGTCCCACCTGCCGCTCTTGAAAAGCTTTCAATTGAGCTAGAGTAATGGTATTATCGACCACCTGTCCAAGGTCCTTTCCGTATCCGGTTTCCACGATGACAAAGTCGCCCACATGAAAGCCTTGCTCCTGACTATTGTAGAAGATGTCTACGCGTCCCGCCTTGAATTCTACGATGAGGAGTTGCCAGGACTCGCGTAAGGCGTATAGAGGAAGGCCGGAACCATGGTCAACGAGTGAAGGTGGCGACGATGATCCTTTTGCGCCCGGGAGACACTCGAAAAATGGCGGGGAATTTGAACGATTCTGATGGGGGGGAGAATTAGTAGAATGACCACCAGGCTCTGCTGAGGCAGCTTTTTCCTTAGTTGTAGATATACTAGTCTCCCATGGCTCGCGAAACGCAGGCACACATTGACTGGGATGGTGAGGGTCAATCACATATGTATCTCTCGCTTGCCGAGGTATTGGTATCGGTTCTTGAGTCGTGAAGCATGACGTGGCTCCCCTCGGCAGGTATAGATATTGATTGGTATCTGCTGACTCGGACACATGTGGTAACAATGGGTGGGCAGTTTGGAACTCGACCCGCTGACGAGGCGATGAATGTGATGGCGGTTCCTCGAGTACAAGAGACTCCAGCAGACTCCCAAAGTCGTCATTCCGAGTAGCAGCTACTGAACACTGGTGTTGGCGTCGCCAAAGCTGCGGCGGCATGCCGAAGCTTTCTGTCACCAAGGTCGCTGCCCCGGGTGACTTTGGAGAGGCCCCCGATACACAACTTGAAAAGTTGGGGCGATCTGTCGAATACAGAGAAGGAAAATCGCTTAGATCCGAACAAAAACGTTACGTTACAGGCTGTCTTCGTGCTGACTAGCTCTTTTCCACCACAGCACCACACCTTCGCCGCTTGATGGGGAATATCGGACCAATCAACGGCTCGTCAGCTACATATGGATCGCCATCGAGCACGGTCACGGCTACTTGTACCATCACGCAAGCAACAAGCTTTCCAACATCTCGACTGATAAGTCCTCACTGTCTAAGCTCCCGTGCACCATCTCACGAAACTTTTCTGGCGACAAGAAATCATCATTGGCATCTGCCGGCAGATGCGGCCGACTTGGAAGCGCTGAAGCCGACCGATCAATGACGGCCTGGACCGTCGGGCGTTCTGCAGGTTGCGCCCTCCAGCAAACTTCCATGAGCGACCAAATATCATCTGTCAGGCCCCATGTACTCCAGCTAGGGCTAGACGCGGGAGGACGTGCTGGGCGCTCGCCTCTGGAAACATGAACGATGACAACAGCCGAGTTAGTGAGGTCCGCAAACGGGATTTGACCAGCAAAAATCTGAATTCTTTTCAGATAAAGTTTGTCGAAGACTAGGCTGGGTGACATACCTCGTAAGCAACACAGGCCCAGGCGTAGATGTCAGTTGCCTTGCTGTTGGGTATATCGTTATCTCCTTCGGGGTCAAACAGCTCAGGAGCCTGCCATCGCACTGTGCCTCCTTTTGAAACTGCCGAGGAACATGACGTCCATTTGAGAATGTCCTTATCCGAGATAGAGGAAATCCCAAAGTCCGCAACACATGCCCTCCCATGATCATTTACGAGGATATTTTCCTGTCAATAATGATGAAAAGACTATTCGTAAGGAAGGGGTCGAACAAGATTGGAGACGGGCACTCACTCCCTTCAAGTCCCCATGTATGATCTTGTTTTCATGCAAGAACTTCAACCCTTGAGCAACATCATACACCTGGAATGCCGAAATTCAGACGACAGTCTCTACAACTTCAAATACCCACCAATACAACACGGTTCGACTTATTATGCCGTTTCAAATACTCGCGGACATTCCCGTTCTTCATCCAGGGAGCAACTAATGAAATTCCGTTGTTGAACCGGTAGATACCGTAAAAGGGGAGGAGATTAGGGTGGTGTAGCTGACCCCACAAGATCGCTTCCATCGAGACGACCTAGAAAGATTCCCAACAATCAAATCACGATACATTGACGGTGACGTTGCTTCGCAGCACTACAAACCTTCTCGAAATGAGGTATTTGGGTCTTCTTACTCAATCTAACAGACTTGAGGCATACCGCATGGCCGCGAAAATCACCCTTAAAAATGTCGGCAAAACCTCCAGAGTATTCTGGCAATTCGGGGGCAGTCACACCGGTTAGTTCGTAAGACGTTGGATACAGTCTGGATTTTTTAGCGAGTCTCTGCTTTGCGACAATCAATTGATACCGAAAGTCGAGTGGTATGTCCTTAAAAACGTCTAAAAGCTATTCCGCCCGGAGTAGAAAAGATCTATTAGGTATATTATATTACAAGAGAAGAAGACATACATACTCGCTGAAACATATTGAGCAACCTTTGGGCATTGGAGCCTTTGCAGGCTGTGAGTTTTCTGTATTGTTGCTTGTCTGTTAGAATGATACGTATCCTATCGATCAACGCTGCGATCTGGCAAATTTCCAACAGCGACATTAATATTTCTCTGCGAACACTTTCTATTACACATACTTTCTTCGAGCATTGGGGACTTTGAATTGATTGATCTAACGAAGTTCCAGAGTCTTGGTCTGAGGATGGCGCCTGCGAATGTGGCCGTGGAATCAGTTGCTCAACCTTTTCGATAGGTCGAAATTTCTGCATCAATGAGAGAGACGAGCGCGACAGGGAAGACGACGGACGGGGACTCGGGGACCAAGGTGGAGAATGCAATGGATGAGATCTTGGTGACAAAGGAGGAGAGTGAGGCGGGAGGCTTGGGGAAGGTAGGCGCGATCTTGGTGGCAAGGGAGAAGAGTGTGATAAATGAGGAGATGGCCTGATAGGAGAGTCCAAAGGGCGACGAGAAAGGCCTGGGCGAGGACTCAAAGGCTGCGTAGGGGGTCGTAACGGTAAAGGACGAAATTTGAGAGGTCGTGACGGGGTACGAAGTAGGGGTAAAGCACAAGGTAAAGACAGAGGAGATGGTGACGGAGCAGGCGACAACGGCGGATGGGGCGAAAACCACGGGGAAGAGAGTAACGAAGAGTCTGGAGAAGGAAGCCAAGGGGGAGGACGGGGATACGGTGGAGGAGGATGGGATGGACGAGGCGGGAGATTCGGGGGAGGAGAACCTGATTGGAAGTGATAGCGCGGCTGGGACATGTAGAGCAAATGATCGGGTTTGGACGATTCCGAGTCCCCCCAGGAATGTAAAAAGTGGTAACGAGGTGTTCCCATAATCTGTTGGATTTCTATGCTCTCCAAATGGAGAGGTTCGAGACCTTCACAGAGTCTCGTTGAGTCAAGTTCGGAGGCAATCGCAGAGACGGGCATGGTCAGCACCACGAGTACCGTTAGAGTGGCCAAGATTCAGAGTAATATCTGGCCGTGTCCATGGCAGAGCCTACTATTAGTATGTATGTAGCTCGACACATGTTGCTACACGTGTAAATCTCGCTTGAATCTCGTTGAAAACACGTTGAAAAAAAGGAACGAGTAGAATAAGACTGCAAAATTATCCAGAGCTATTGGTGTGAAGCCTGGAAGAAGCCTGAGCGCGCTGAGTTTGCGCTGAGTGAAAGTCAGTTGTCACAAGTCACGCTTCACGCCAAAACTTGGTAAAAACCCCATTCACTCAGACCTCTCTCTGAATTCATATGTCCCTTCTTATTATTCTTGGTGGTAATCAAGCCACGAGGCTGGTATCAATCATGATGCACCAACTTGCAAGGCAGCAGCTGCAAGGCAATCCTGATCCCTACTAGAAAGTACTGTATCCATGCACATGTACTAGTAAGCTCTCGCATGATACGCTTCCTACCCAGAGTCACAGCCAAGTTCGTCCACGATGATGCCTACGACGCCGACACAGAGTCCGAGACTCCGAATATGTTTCCTCTCTTTCCTTTCCCCCGTCCCCCGACCAACAAGGTTAGCTCAAGCTCTGAAGCGATTGAAGCGATTGATAACCTGGCCAGTATCAAAAATTGATCGACCGACTGCACGAAATCTTGACAGACAAACGACAATATAAAAGGCTTCTTGCCTGCAAGGGCACAAACGCTCAGAGACTACTGAACATATTCCAGCGGGTATGTAGGCCTCACCGGTGTATCTTAAACCACGCTATAGTTTTCTTTTGATTTCTGGGTTCAATAGCTCTTAGATGATTTGACAGACCCGCCAGCGAGCTTTTATCGTCAGCTCATTGTTGCAACCCAGAGACTTGCAGTCGCTTCAGGACTCTATCCTATGTCTTACGAACTCACTGACGTAACCACGTCAGACTGGGAGTGTTCAGGAGGCTTTGCCGATATCTACAAAGGTAACTTCCGTGGCCGCGCAGTATGTCTCAAGACTGTAAGATTGCATCAAGAGTCCAAGATGGCCAAATTTGTTAAGGTACGTAGTAATACTCACCAATCTGACATTGATGAATTATCGTCTGCTTACTGATCCTTTGTAGGCCATATCTAAGGAAGCGATCCTCTGGGGCCAGCTACACCACCCTAACCTTCTTCCATTCTACGGTATCTATTGGTTTGAAAATCGGATTTCACTTGTTGCGCCGTGGATGGAGAATGGAGTGATCAGCGAATACTTGGAACAACACACCACCACCAACCGTGTTATCCTGGTGAGAATTTTGTCGATATACTAACATGAAGTTGGACGAGCCTTTCTGGCTTCTAATAACAATTCCTCGTATATAGGCATACGATGTATCCCGAGGTCTAGGCTTTCTTCACAAGAAGAAAATCATACACGGAGACCTAAAGGGTGTGAGTGTCCTGTTGCAATTCTTCTACCGAAAGTGATTGATCTATGTACCGTGATCAAACAGACGAACATTCTTGTGAACAACCACGGTAGAGCATGCGTTGCTGATTTCGGACTTTCTTCCATCTCCGATAAGGAGATCCTGGCGTTGACACTATATTCCTCCGCAGCATCAAAGGGGGGCACAGTACGTTGGCAGGCTCCTGAGCTTTTTGGTGACAATAAGGAAAAAAGGCACAACACTGAGGCAAGCGACATCTATGCTTGGGCATGTGTTGCTCACGAGGTGGGTACAGATATATCATAGCTGTTTGTTTCCCATGCCGGCATCTTTCGTACAGATCTTTGCGGGTCAAATTCCCTTCGCCCACCTCACACGCGACGCAAGCATCATAAGCCGCGTCTCCAAAGGCACCCGGCCATCACCCCCTCTAGACACTGCCCCCAGCTGGGGTGTGTGGGGTCTTACGCAGGTTATCTGGGAACTCATGGAAGGGTGCTGGAGTCAACAACCTGAGGAACGCCCATCGGTCGTGACAGTTATTCAGGTTTTGGTGAATGAACTTCCAACGACTTTGCAGCTGGATGTCCCTACAGGTGGTGAGACTCTTTCTGCAGCTGAGTTCAGAAAAATGATGCACAGGAGAGCGAAGGAAAGTGAAATGGAGGTTGACGCGTTGAAAAGCCTGTTGTCTGGATGATATTTCAGTACTGCGACAATTGGGGCTCAACTGGATTACATATCCATATGGTCGACGTATGCACACTTTTTGATTTTCATAACGAGAACGATAGTATTTATATTTTTTTTCGTAAATTACAAGGAGACCCGGTATAATCTATTGGTAATTGATCTCCATGTCTTTTCAATAATTCCGGCATGGTCTAGTATAAATCCGAACCTTCCAGTGTGCTTCTAAAGTATATTGCTTTCTTCCCACAAATCAACCGTTTTTGATGTTTCGTCAGATCCTTCGAATCCTCATCAGCTGCCAGAACTCTATTGGCAGACAGAGATTTCATCAGCATCGGTTGAAGGATTCGAAGGAAGTGCCGAGCTCAAACAATCAAAGACTGTCTCAATTGTTGGGCGGTCTTCGGGTCGGGCACTCCAGCAAGCTTCCATCGTAGACCAAACCTGCTCGGTCAAACCCCACAGCCCCCAGCAGGAGCTAGAGTCGGCAGGCCGTGCTGGCCGCTCACCATCAGAGATTCGTTTCATGATAACAGTTCCACGATGGAGGTTTGCAAAGGGGACTTCACCCGTGATAATCTGAATGATCTTCAGATGCTATATAACAGATTTACAAAGATAGTCGGACGCACCTCATATGCAAGCATTCCGAATGCGAAAATGTCACTCGACATAGTATTGCGTGCCTCCTCACCTTCAAAGTCAAAAAGTTCGGGGGCTTGATATCTGACTGTGCCCCCCCTTGACGCTGGCAAGGAGCACGATGGCCAAGCAAGGATATCTTCATCAGAGAGAGACGATAGGCCAAAATCCATAATGAGCGCGTTACCACGGTCGCTGACAAGAACATTTTTCTGTGTGTAACCAATGCGTGCTCGTAACCGGGATGACTACGTGGACACGGAAGGAAACGCACCCCGCTGAGATCGCCATGTATCACCCCATTCTGGTGTAGAAATCTCAAGCCCCGGGCTACATCACATGCCTGCAGACCAAATTTCGTGAGTTACAACTTCACAGTCAGCTGAATTTCTCACTAGAACAACGCGATTCAGAGTGTGATGGTGCATGAGATATTCTGTGATGGTTCCATTCTGCATCCATGGAGCCACAAGTGCGATTGTACCCTTGAAGCGATGGATGCCCTCGAAGCGATAAATGCCAATCAATGGAAGAACGTTTGGATGTCGTAACTGAGACCAGAGAACGGCCTCATTTGAGATCACCTGCGATTATGACAATCATCGGGCTAAGGTAAATTAGATACTAGCTGAAAGTATATAAGTACCTTCAACAATTGAGCCATTTTACTATTTCCGTATCGTCTTACGATCTTCACGCAAACCTCGCAACCGCGGTGGATACCCCTGTAGATGTCTGCAAAACCTCCCGAGTGATCTGCTGTTTCAGGAACAGATACATCGGCCACTTCATAGGACAAAGGTAACAATCCTGATGCCTCTGCAAGCCTCTGTATCGCTATGGTCAAATTACGCTGAAAGTTCGACGGAGTATTGAGTTGGACACCTGGGCGTCGAGTGTCTTGGAAGAAATTGAGGAGCTACCAAGAGACGGATGTGAATGATGGATGAACGCTTACAAATTACATTAGCGGCCACATACCTCCTGAAATTTATCGAGTATCCTTTGGGCCTCGGACTCTCTGCATCCCAGAAGCTTCTTATACTGGTTTTTGTCCTTTAAAATGTCCTGGATCCTGTCAATCACCTCTTGCGTAGGACAGGATCCTGGAAACTCCAGTAAAACGGAAGAAAGAATGTCTAGAAATCGTCGCCATACGTCCTATTGCATCTTTGGTCGAGATGAGTATGGCCTAGAAATTTGACATGTACATACCTTTGTATCCTGTGCAGATGACTCTGATTCCTGAATGTGAAACTGATCCAAGTGGCTGATCTAACAGAAGAAAGTTGAATAGTTTGTAAAGGCGAGAACTCCCTCTAAAAACACAAACCGCGTCCGAAGGCTGAGGCAGATTTGTGGGAAATGCCTACAATGGAGGGGAAATTCCATGAGGATAAAGTTGAATGAAAAGGTTTGTACATGAACGGACCTCGGCTGCTGGTGAAGCATGATTTTCTGACGCGGAGATAGCTGCACCCGACCAGTCTTGTTTCTAGAAAAAAAAATGGATCATCCTGAAGTACTTGTTGATGAAAGGACGAACCCTGTCCATATGGAACCTTTGGAGCAATTGGACAAGGGGTTGGCTCCAAGAATTGGCCGATAGTGCCTGTAGATTGAACGGGTTAAGTTCATACGCGAAGTTCAGACCTATATTGTGACGACGACAAACCGTCACGAGTAAACTGAGCCTCGTACACGCTATATTAAACCACCGAGATAGCGATTGCCGCAACGAGATAAGGATGTCCCGGTCTAAAGAGTCGTTGGATGGCACTTCATAGCTTACAGAGAGGCCGTTTGGGGAGCATTCCTCTATACCCTGATAGGTGGTCTCAACAACGAGGACCCATAGACTCCGGAGAATTTGGACGTGGCTCACCTGACAATCTGAGTCTGGGATTATCATCTCGCAAAAGAGATAGAAATCGATGGCAAGTTGGCGTAGGTAGAGTAGAACGAGACAGTGTGAAGCTGGTGGCGACTAGAACCTAGAGGATTTTACGGCAAGCCCCAGAATGCACGATGGTGTGTATGACAACCTATCATTTTTCTGTCATCTTCATTAGGCAGGAGATCAGCTGGGCACGGGGTAAGAATGCTGTGTTTTCGCTGTGTTTGCACATAACCCAGCTGCCAGTGTACACATAGGGCGGTATCTTGACCAAAGCTGAGAAGGACCCAATCCCAAGTTATGCACAACGCATATGCTCTATTCAACAAGTCTCTCCCGATGAGCCCTATACCCGCATACGAGGACGAACTTATGGACCAAGACCTGGACCACCCTGTCGAGCAGGACTCGAAGATTCACGTATCGCGTTCATGCGATCCCAGAGTCGAGCCACCTCCCTCATATAAGCACACTTGGATATTTGATACGATAATTCAGGTCTGTCTCTATCAACTTTCGACAATGGTTGAACTCACTCCGCTGTAAACCCCTACAGGCGTCTTCAAAGGTTGGTGTTTCGGCAAAAATTGCTTGGGACTTATTAGTTCATTTGAGATCCTTGAAGATCCTTGAGATGCGCAATGCCCTCTTCCGAGGGGCGCTTGCATCGGATGAGAAGGTTTGGTTATCTTGACTGTGTCACATGGATGAACTCATGAAGAATATCGAGCAGCTCTTCCCACGCACCATTCCATACCCCAACACAGTTTTGCACAAGGGTCATTCGAACGAAGACAATGGCCTCTCGACGAACCGCTGGATTCAGTTTAATCAACCCACAGACAAGGTCTATTCTGGAATAAATGGGGCATCTGATCCAATCCTAACCCGCCCAAAGTTTGTCAATTTAATACAGGATCTCTTTCAAGACGCACACAAATCCAAAAAGCTTCTCGAGTCCAGGGGAACTGATGCACAATCTTTGCTTGACATTCTTCAAATGGTACATGAGTCTCCACTTACGCGCTGCGAAATTCTTTCTCACATATCAGGGAACCAGCTCTTAGATCATAAATCTGATCTCTCATCGGGCATCCGGGAAAAATTACTCATTGCCATAAAGAACCTCTCAGGACAATCAAATTTGTACCCACAAGCCTTTCTGCTGACTGGTGTAAATGTTCCGAAAATGGCTGAGTGTTCTGGAAGCATTGGAGACTTATACAAAGGAAACTTTCGCGGACATACGATATGCGTTAGGATTGTTAAAGAGTACCAGCAGTCCAAAATAGATTCTCTCTTCAAGGTATGTAATCATAAGCAATATGGATGTGCCCGACTCTGGCGATCATCATTTTTACAGGTCGTTGCAAAGGAAGCGATTCTCTGGGCCCAACTAGCTCACCCCAACCTCCTTTCCTTCTACGGCCTTTACCGGTCCGTGAATCAATTCGGATTTGTCTCACCATGGATGACGAATGGCAATGTCAACGATTACCTCAAACGTTATCCATTTATAAATCGTGCCTCATTGGTAGGATTGACACTGTTATTACATTGATAACGCCATCTTCTAAAGTTTGTCCCACAGGTGTTAGATACGGCCGCAGGTATGGCGTATTTGCACAGAAATGGCATCATACATGGTGATTTGAAAGGGGTGAGTTCCCTCACTCCTGTTTTGCATTGGTTTGTTGATCTCATTGTAAACAGTCAAATGTTCTTGTGGATGAAGCGGGTAGAGCACTCCTGGCTGACTTCGGGTATTTCTCCGTAATGTCTCAATTTTTGGCTACGTCTATCGGTGGCGAGGTCAGATGGCAAGCCCCCGAGCTATTTGACTTTGTAGGCGACGTAGAGACGTGTATCACCAATGCAAGCGATGTGTATTCGTTTGGTTGTGTTGTTTACGAAGTGCGTGCACTCCCTATCACATGTGTGTCGCTGTCATTCGAGCAATATAGATTTTCATGGGTGAAATACCTTTCGCGAACCTCACTTCCCAGATGTCTGTGATCAGGGAGGTCTCCAAAGGCGGCCGACCAGAAAAGCCTCCCAAATCCAGCCGTAGCTGGACCATTTGGGGGTTGACCGAGGATATCTGGTGCCTCATGCAAGCGTGTTGGCGTGCGCAACCTGAAGAACGCCCAGCGGGGCAAATGATCTTCGATCAATTGGTTTCGTCGGTTGGCACAGATGATACAAGCCGTTTCCCCAGCGAACATGTCTATACTAATACGTCTCTATTCGACCAGGATGCGAGTCATCCCTCCCTGTCTTCACAAGAATTCCGCAGGATCTACAGGAAGCGCATGAGTTCGGTCACCGATCAGATATCACTCAAGGCATTAGACAGCCTATTGCAACAAGCAATCCATTGACACTCTGCGCAACCGTTGTTAGTCAATTTCACCACGTCCTAAATTATATATATAATGCTTGGTTCTTCCATTTTCCTGCTACTCCTATCGTCCACCCCGTCTCGATAATTATAGTAATTGTCTACTGTCTGATAATTTTCCGTTATTCTGCTACGTAGAATTGTTGTTCTGTATCGCGCTTTGAGTCCATTTCAATAGCTATTTATGATGTTACTCTGTTTGTACAGCGGAGGGGAAATACAACGTGTCCCGCAGGTTGTGCACTCTATCATTGTCCAAATTTGACCAGACTGGGTTCGTAGGGGGACATACATGCCGGGGACTAACATTGACTGATAACAGACATGTCCGGACTAAGGTTCGCCGCCAACAGACTCGGAATTTCGTCATTATCCGTGAGCCTCGGGTCGGTGGTGCCCAAGCCAACGTAACACAAGCACAAGCGTACATATCGCTCTTCTTCGTATTCCGTAACTTCTCCGAGTCATTATATACGAGTCTCCAGATATGAACAGTTCGTGATCTTCAACAATTCCGAGAGACAAACGGGATAACCACTGTGCTAGGATGTCTTTAGCTTAGTGGAGGACAGCCCGAAGTCTACAGCGCATGTTCAGCGGCATTGGTCATCTTCGAGAATATTTTCTGTTGGTCTAAATTGGCGTGATGCTCGTAGAAAGGGGTAGTACTAGTAGAGAGCAGAGAGTAGGCATATTGGTTACTAACTTACATTTGTCCCACGACATGAGAGTTGGCACACGAAATATTAGTACTGGCCACTTTGATTATTTTGAATACCATTGGAGTACAAAAATTGGGAGGAACACTGAATTCTAAATATATTCCTAGATAAATTTGTTAGATGACATGATAAAGAGATCTGTGAAAATGAGCCGACTGATGAGGTGGATAGTTTGATTTGGATGAGAGCGAAAATCATTGAAAATCATTGTGGTGCGGAACATGGAGAAAAGTGAGAGAGTGAGAGATTGGGGGTTGTTCGAACACGATGGAGGAGTAGGTGGATGAGAGGATGTATAGTAGGAGCATGCAAAGTATTTGGTCGAGGAATGTGAAGCTAAGATGGAGTTGTAATAACAGAGATATAGAGTGCATCCGAGAAAACTTCTGTGAGGAGGACCTGCGACGAGTGCCGAGGGGGGAAAGAATTGGCTATCGGGGATTTTGAAGGTCTTCACCTCCATTCCTGAGCACAGATGACAAAAAATTGGTGATTTTCTGGATCGTTGGCCGTTCTTCGGGCTTCGCATTCCAGCAAGCTTCCATGAGAAACCAGATTTCTTCAGTCAATCCAGAGACACTCCAGACAGGATCGGATTCGCAAGGCCGAGCGGGTCGCTCGCCTCTGGAGACCCGCACCATGACAGCAAACTTATTAGTGAAATGTGAGAAGGGAACTTGACCAGTGAAAATCTGGAAAATGCTGAGATTGGATTACAGCAAAATGACATCGAGGTTAGGCGCACCTCATAAGCGAGCATCCCAAACGCATAGATATCGCTTGACTGGGTATTGGGTATATCGTCTTCGGCGAAAAGTTCAGGTGCTTGGGATCGGAGTGTTCCCCCCATTGATGCTGGGACAGGGAATGATGTCCAGCCAGGAATATTCCCATTCGAGATAGAGGAGAGACCTAAATCTGCAATATAAGCTCGGCCTTGCTCATCCACTAAAACATTTGTCTATCATTATCATAAAGCAAAGCCCGAAATTAAAAACAGACATCTACAGGGTGGAATATAGAAACTTACTCCGTTCAAATCACCATGTATGATTCCCTTCTCATGCAGGAACTCCAGCCCTCGCGCTACATCATATACCTGTGCACAAGGTTTTAGCAATTTCTTTGGCTTTCAAGTGGCTCGAATTCTTACCAGTGAGACGCGGCTCATTTTACGCTGCCTCGGGAGCTTGATATATTCAGCAACAGTGCCGTTTTCCATCCACGGCGCAACAAAAGCAATTCTGCCATTGTGTCTGTAAATTCCGAAGAAGGGAAGGAGATTAGGATGGCGTAGCTGATTCCAGAGAATCGCTTCATTGAATAAGCGCTGTAGACAGTCAGACTAGGGCGCATCTCGGTACCAACCAGGAGTAGTGCACACCTTTTTATCAAGGGCCATCGTGGACCTGTATGTCCTAACAACCTTCAGACATACTGGGCGGCCCTGGTAATTACCCTTATAGACGTCTGCAAAGCCTCCAGAGCGGTCTGGATATTCAGGAACAGTCAGATTGTCCAGTTTGTAGGAGCTTGGTACCAGTTCTGCTGCTCCCGCCAGCCTTTGTGTCGCGACAACCAAGATGCACCGAATGCTCGATGGAAGATCTTCTGCCTTGTCTAAAACCTAGTAAATGCAAAGATGCAAAGAATCCATCAGAGGGGTGACGTATACAAAGCATATAGGACGCGCGTACCCATTGAAATATGTCAAGGAGCCTTTGCGCGTTGGAACCTCTACATTTTAGAAGCTTTCTGTAGAGCCGCTTGTCTGTCAATATGACGCATATCTTATCGATCAAAGGTTGTTTCTGACGATGATAAAGTTGATAAAAACAAGATATAAACA
This sequence comes from Termitomyces sp. K1Ag, assembly GCA_017657315.1. NCBI lineage: Eukaryota > Fungi > Basidiomycota > Agaricomycetes > Agaricales > Lyophyllaceae > Termitomyces > Termitomyces sp. K1Ag. The sequence goes on from JAGGAR010015994.1 coordinate 63,283, forward strand.
TGATCTGTCATGGGACGAACCTTGTTCAGTGCGGAAGATTCGCGAGTGTGATCCTGGGTTCATTCAAGAATCTGGTAGGTATTTCCTGAAATTCTTGAACGAAAGACGAACCTTCTCGGAAGAGAGGGGGGTGGTCTATTGGACGATATCGCGTTACTATGGTATCGAAAGAGAATGATATCAACCATGAAGCAAACGAACCTTCTCAGACTCCGATACCGTAGCCTCCAGTTCTTGTATTCGGCTCTGAATCAATTCGTAGATCTGATCATGACGGGATCTCGACTGAAAGTTATCATCTCCTGATACATAGAATTCGTCCGTCGACCGAGAGGTTTGATGCGATTGATTTGCTGGGATGTTAAAGTTGTTGTCCAAAGGATCGGAGAAGAAAGCCTACAACGTGAAGGGTGTATTTGAACTGTAACATCTCACTGACTAATTATGACAACAGACCTGAACGAAGAAAACAAGTTCCGTAAATGCAGATATTATCATTTTAAGCCACCAGTCAAGCTGTTCAGCAAAATTTTTGGTTTACGAATTTTCAGAATTAGATAGAAAAACAAACATTGTCATCAGAATCAGTCTGATGAAGTATTTGGTTTGACGAGGTAGAGAAATGAGCTCGGATTGATCTTGTAGAAGAGGCGTTTACTGGCAGGGGATCATGTTCAACACCCTGAGGTGCCAATGAGATACGGATGAGCGCAGATCAGAATAAATCGATGTAGAAGGACAAACCTCAGGAGATACCGGAAGCGACTTCCGGGACTCAGAAACCTCTAACTCTGGCGTATCCATTGTGGCGTGGTCCTCGTCGCAGGTAGCGACGCCATAGGGCGCCGCTGAGTCAGAAATGGATTCGAAGGGCATTGTTAAAGAAGAGAGCAGTCCAGCACGTAACGCATAGCGGTCACAACAGGAATAATGAGGCAGTGTAAGGCAATGGCCTGCTGCGCTACGTACTTCAAGTGCTGTGGTGTGAGAATTTGATTGGGGGCCCTAGCGCTTCATCCTCACCTCCTTACCTTTCCCTCCTACCAAGTACTCACAGCAGCTGCTAAACCAACTCTCGAGTATGTTCATCCAGCTGCGTTCTATGTTGAAGAGTACAACAGAGGAAATCTTGCGTAATCCTCTGAACAGTATTCCTGTTGCAAATCCCCTGTCTAAGCTTCGCTCAATATTTGAGGTCTGTAAAACTGGTGATATTATGAGATTAATTCCACTCACATACTTCTATAGGTAACTTGGAAAGTAAGTGTTCGGTGAATACTGTTCAGAATAAATTCAATCAAGTCTGAAATTCTATTAGATCTTCGAGTTAACCCATGTTTGGGCAGAGATGATTAACTCACAGGCACCAGAGGCATGTCCACATAATTCCTTCTCGGGTTCAGCTTAGCTTGATCAACTTTCCTACAACTGCAGTTTTCGCTCAATGTCGCCGAACCGTGGTTCGCTTTGACATTCAAGGAAAAGATGCAAGACCAGGAGATCTGCCTTTCCAAAGGAGGAGTCAACCTGCTCGTTCCAGAGATGGCAGAGTGTGCCGGCACATTTGCTGACATCTACAAGTGCTCCTACGGTGGCGGGGTGGTCTGTCTCAAGGTCATCAGAGCTTACAAAGATAGCAAAATCGCACACTTACTCAAGGTGCCATATTCTTGATTGGCACAAAAATAGCCGACTCTGACGTAATTGTTGTATCTTCAAAGGAAGTAATTCTCTGGAGTCAACTCGACCATCCGAATATTCTTCCTTTCTACGGCGTCTTTGATTACAATGGACAATTTGCGCTTGTAACGCCATGGACGGAGAATGGTAATATATCTCAATATTTGAAACATCACACAACTTCTAACCGCGTTCTTTTGGTGAGTTCTTGAGCCTTTCAATGTCTTGAATTCGAAATTGACGCTAATCTTGCGTGATAGGCAAAGGATGTGGGTCATGGGCTTGACTACTTACACAATCAGGGGATTGTTCACGGAAACTTGAAAGGGGTGAGTGCCTCCAATCTTGTACAAATTGTTCGCTGATAGTAATACCTGGATGGTAACCGACAGTCGAACGTTCTGGTAGACACCTTTGCCAGAGTATATCTTGCAGATTTTGTGCTCCCATATACCTTATCCGGGAATTCCAGCGAATGTACTTTGCCATCTGTCGGAATGGCGAAGGGTGGCACAGTTAGGTATCAAGCTCCTGAACTTTTTGACTTTGAAGGCGACGAGGAGACACTCCCCAGCAAGGCGAGTGACGTTTATGCGTGGGCTTGCATTTGCTATGAGGTATGTTTAAAGTATTTGACATGATCTTAATGCCTTCTGAGCAACGTCCAGATCTTTGCCGGCGAAGTACCCTTTGCGCACCTCAAGGGAGACATGCCCATCATCAGACAGGTTTCTAGAGGAATCCGACCAGCTCAGCCTTCGAAGTCCAGCCCCAGCTGGAGTGTGTGGGGGCTGACTGAAGAGATTTGGTCACTCATGGAAACTTGCTGGAGTGCTCAGCCCAAACAACGCCCGACAATTCGTGAGATCATTAGTCGCTTGCCTTTGGGACTACCTCCCAATCTGCATATGGATGGAATCGATAGGGTATTATCGACGGAAGCTTTTTTTCAGATGGCACGTCAGACCTTTGACGATGACGGGATGGCAAATAGAAAGCTGAAAAGCTTGGTACCTGTGGAACTGGATCGTCTACGGTTGATGATATCTTCAAATTCACGTGCGGAGGCGAACGCTACCTCCCTGCGACCGGATCAATCGTCACAGAATGTTCTGTGGTTTGAAGAAAAGGACAAAAATGCGACCGCTGCCTCCATTGCTGCGCACAACTCTCGAAGCTGTGGCCCCCATTCGGTTAGTTTGATCGTGATGCATATTGGGTTGTGGCTAAACTGAATACTGTCTTGGCTTAACGAAACCGATAAGGTTGGCCTGAAATCCAAGTTCCTTTCAGTCGTACAGAACCCGTCAACTAGAGAACTTCCGGCCTACAACACTTCGTCGGCATCTGTGAGTTTCCAGGAGATCCGAGCGTCCGAGCTCATCCCTTCCCAGACCTCTTTTTATAAAGATATTGACAAACCAGTGGAGCTGCATGTAAGTTCTGCCTTTAGTACCGCCCTTAGCTTGACGATGCGTTTAGGTCGGTCCCCAGGCAGAAGAGTGCCAGAAGCCAGGCCCTCAGGCGTTGTGCCCAGGGTACACCACATCCAGAACTGTCATCACGGAGTTCAATAGTCCGTCTGCTGCTCGTCCGTTTGCTTCTTATTGAAATTCTGTGAGGTTGATCAACTGGTGTTTTTCAGCGATGAATGGCACACAATGTGACCGCGTACATCTAATTGACGGAATAACCCAGATGTCGTCCAAGACTGCTTTGCTTGTTGCGATTGGGCCCGCTAGGGTTGGGCCCGTCTACTTTCACTCTCGTGATTCGAGTGATCCTTGGACCGAGTTTCTTCAGAAGAAAACTAAGAATTTGATTAGTGATAAATCCACCGGAAATTTCAGCTATCCGAAGGATATCATCAATCTTCCTGTATATTGGAATGCAGAAGAAATTGTGCGTCATCCGGTATTTTTCTATGGTTCATACAAAGCTTATCGTTGTTATTAGTCCGGCCTTTCTCTCCAAAACCGAAGCAACCAAAGAGGTACACTCTATGAGAGAGATGCACATGAAGACTCCGCGAGACAGTTCGTATATATCTGTGACACTTCTTACCCACTGACTCCTCGCCTCTTTTATAGCTATGTGTTCTCGGATGATGATATTGCCGATGACTGGCACTTGCGTTTGGACACGGAAGACGCGTTTCAGGGGTTACTCCGCTATGCTCAGGGACACTTTGACCAGATTAACAATACGGTAAGTGTGCGACGGCTCTTCTACATATGCTGCTCGCCAAATCTATTTCAGGCGTCCTCGGCACCCCTCCAAAGTGCAGTTGATCACTTTTCAGTTGGAAATACTGGGCCCAGCCTCTATTTCCCGGATCCGGCTGTGTCAGCGCTCGGGGAGCGAGGACCGACAAATACTGAGTTAGCGACATATACTGCTGCCGCTCTCGTTCCTACGACTGCTCCCTTCTCTGAGGCCATCGCACATGTTGTGGATTTCTACCTCAGTGACGACAAGAAGGAAGAACGAACTGAGATCGTCCGGCTGTCCGCTTCGATGAACAAGGAAAACCTGAGCAAGATCATGGTTTATATTTATGACGCTCTGCGTAAGTAGTATTTATTCTTTTTTGTTGGGATGATATCCCTTATTTGTATTTCTTATAGGTCTCGATTCACGTGTGGGTCACGGATAATTTATGTCCATCAAGTTGTACCTAACCTTTATTGATATACAGGTATGTGGTTGCACTTCAGTCGCGGACCTACCTATCGTTGGCTCTGGAACCGTTCAATTCGGGGACAGAGATTGCAGCGCAAGTCTTGATGTGAGGAGTAACATGGTCATGTATCTCGTTTAATCTGACACAATCAACAGGCCGGAGTGTGTGGCCGAGACCCATCTCCAGTGGTTGACGATCGTTCCACCCATGGTCTACCCGGGAATGAGCCTGGGTCAGCCCTCGTTGATCAGTTTCTTTGGCGATACAATGCTCATATAGGACCCTCAGCCTGCTTTGGCCATCATTCTTTGAATCTGTGAATACTCTGACAACAACTTATAACCATGAGACAGCTGTGCCCATTATCATCATTGGGACTATCCTTGGACTCAAAGATGTAAGTCGCACGGCTGGCAACCCTGGAACGCTTTCACAATTCACAGGCAAAGCGGAATGGAAACATGAGGCGATTCTACATTGATGAAGGAGGCAAAGCTGCGACTTTCCCACCTTTGAAAGTCAACGTGAGTGTTTCTTGTCGCGTTTCTATATCGTGTCCTGAGCTTCTCGCAGTTTGATGGCGTTACATCGCTCTGAAAGTTTTATGACTGGTATAAATTAATTAGGCTTGTAATTCTTGTATTCTATAGCGTCTGAGCGATCGCATATGTTGGACTAGCACTATGTAGTTCCTTGATAAATAAACTATGGTACTTATTGAGTTCCTGAACATTAGGACCTTTGCTGCCTTGAGAAGCACATCTCCTTATTCTTGTTTTTAAAGAAAGTCGTTAGCCGCTTAACCAGACTTGTACTTTGAAGGCCACAACCACACCGCATAACGGAACAGGTAAGTCGCGCACCGGGAAGATTCTTCAACTTCCCCTGAATGTACGAAATTCATACAATCTTCCACAATGGTTGTCGTTTTCCTTTGGGCTTATTAGGGATATCTCTGGGTATAGCAATTCGGAAGCTTTCGACAATGGGAGTGGAGTGGCCGTATCAGAACGTCTTCGTCCGAATGGACTCGGGTAACCCGAAGTCTGTATGTATGTACTGCCTTGGTTTACAAGAATAGCGGACCGATGCCACTAATACTATCCTATCCTATCATCCTCATAACCCCAGCACACGACCTTTTTCACGCCTGCGCTCTGCGCTCTGCATCCGTCAAATACCTACGTTTCGGACGTTTCGGGGCTTCGGTACTCATACTCGACACCGGTGATAGCGCAGGTCCTCGTCGAATAGGCTGTGCAGGCGGAGGATCAAGGGGTTTTCGGCGTCCAAAAGACCGTGCGCTGGATCTGCGTTGTTCCGTCGACGATGGGGAACCCGAGCTCGAGCTTGGAGTCGCCGGCCCCACGGGGATAGAGTCCGCCACCCATTCCCATTCGAGGTCTATCCTCCCCACCGATTGTAGTGCGAGGACTGAGAATGCGGTAGGGGAGAAATCGGTGTCGTATGTTCCGGGCCCACAAGCAGTAAAGTTGACGCCTGATAAAAGCCCAAAGCACGAATAAATGAAGTGTGCTGAGCCTGAAGAGCTCGCTGGATACCCACCGACATCATAGTATGTTCCTATGCTGAACCTTAAATCATACGTACTATCTCCAACATAGAATAAAAAACCTACCCTGAGCAGAGTACGCAGATGCACCAATTACACCTCCACCAGTGAGGAGACCGACCATAAGCAGCATTGTGATACCAGCACGCATGATCACAGTGAATAGTCTGCACAGCAGATCCAATATAGCTCGATGGTCAGAGGAAGTTACCGCCCTGCGGTCCTACAGTAACAGTGAAGGGGAGCAAGAAATAACCTGGGAGATCCAGCTGAAGAGATCATGTGAGGAAAGTAGCGAGTTTTTAAGCGAGAGAGGCTCGGTGAATCAAAGATCCTGGGATCCTGAATGATTGATTGGATATGTGGGTTCCTACCGTTCGCTCCCTGGCAACACGACAGGGGGAATTGTGAGATTCATTTGATACATCATTAGGCTGCAATTGGTTTGTAGTGCAGGTACTTACAGGGTCTGACACCGTACGCGCGTATGTAGGCGTTCGAAGGCCGCAAGTATCATTTCAGCGGTCCAAGTCTATAAAAAAGCAAAGCGGATCCATAAATGTGTGGGATAGGAGTAAAATACAAGTCGCTTGGACGGGAGAGAGTGCGTTGACATAGGGCACAGGGTGTAGGTATGATGACGCGAGGTACTACAAGTTACAACATAGTTCGGACCCGGTTGATGCCAAATGAAACTAACAAGAAAGAAAGACAAGGAAATGGGGAAAGAAGTGGACGGGGTAGGAAAAGTACAATTAGAGCATATTAATTTGAGTCTGATGATGGGTTGGGTGTGTGTCCCGGAAAGTGAAAGGGGAAGTAGGAAGAAGAGGATGGATGTTAGATAGGGATGAGATAGAATAGAGTACGAGCACTGTGATGTTATGTATCATGAGGCGGGCTGAGCAACGCCGGGTTGCTGTGGTTCCATAGGCAGTTGTTGTTGAGTGAAAGTCTCGGAGGAGTGCTGAACGAGGTGTTTCCAAGCTTCTGGCAATCCCTACATATCCAAAAACAAAGCCACGCGAATAAGTAGGCCGAAGAACAACGGACAAAGGTCGGAGTGACGTACAGTAAACTCTCCAGTAACGGGATCAAACCCGATATGTTGTTGATGTACGAATCCCCATGGATGGCTGATCTCTCCTCCAGAGGAGACTGTTAACCGTGGGGAAATAGCGTCCCGCCACGTATAGACTTCTTCGGCAACTCGGAATGACAAGGAGTACCGTTTCCCTGATTTCGTGTGGATACGCAGCCGTCGGGCTTTGATGACTTCCACCTTTGTGATATCATCTAGGTTGATCACTAGGCCTCCGGGAGCGCCCTATGATGCGAGTGGACATGTCAGTCATACGTATGTCAGATAAAGTGATATATCAAGTGATTGTGAATTTGTGATTGCGATTGTGATTGTGATTAATGAAGGAGAAAGAGAAGACGGCAGCTCACCTGAGATCGATATATCGTCAGCGTTTTGTTGCGCAGGACGATCCAGCGTGCGAGCCATCTCCATCCAGTGAAAAACCCATCTGTCTTGATAGACATCTGCCCATCCAAAATCGCTGATCTAGGGCGTGGACCCTTGTGCGTCGTCGTCTTCTGGCTTGTACTCGTGTACGCAAGCGAGGGGAGGGGGTTTGGTGTAATTGGTGAGGTAGTTTTGTCTTCGATTTCCACTTTGTCCTCCGTAGTAGGTGAAATGGGGTGGGCCAAGGAGGGGTTGATGAGAGTGTCCCATTGGGAAGGGAGGGCGCTGGATATTTGCTCAAACCCGACGTGGACATTGTGTGTGAAGCCCGAGGGGGTGCCCACGCCGATGAGGGGACAACGAGAGTACACGTCGTCTTGCCAGTCGTAGAGCTCCTCGTCGTTCGCGAATGAGAGGTGATATGTTCTGTTCTTCACTTGCACGAGGAGGCAGTAAGGCTTGAGGTCCACCCGTTCAACTTTCGTTATGCGATCGAGAGGGATCTACGGTATATTTATTTGCCGATGTAGCCAAAATTGGATGGTCTAGACACACCTTGTTTCCTGGAATAACGAGAGCCTCGTTTGTTAATACGAGCGACTTGGCTCTCCATGCCCAGCCAGGAAAGGACCCCTGGCCTTTAACGCGTACCCGACCCATTCGTACAACCAAAGGCTCCTGGCTTTGAGTTGGTGGTTGTTTTGCTTCCGACCAAGTCATTGTGGCACAAGAATGTCGCCTTGGAACTCTGACTCGGAGAAAGGAGAATGAGAAATGAGAAATGGGAGTGGAAGCGGAATTTGGACAGGGGAGGGGTTAATATATGTACGTCGGGTGGCCGCGGCCGGCTCAGAAAGAACAAAAAGGGGGAGAAAGTGAAAGGGAAACAAGGAGGTGAATGGATGATCAATTAGTGGGTGGATAGGGTGGAAGCGCGCAGTTCGATGGAGTGGACTGCTGTTACATGTACAGCGGACAATGGCGTGGAGTGCACGGGGGGTTACAGGGGGTCGCTCACACCGCGAGGCTTGATGCAAATCTGACAGTGTATATATTGATGAGAGATTTGATGAACAATTGGAAACTTGCACAATAGGCGACACGTGGCCTTCCAATCCTGAATTCCTCCTGTTTTTGAAATGTCATTGTCGTTCACCTTGATCTTGAACACTGTTGTCAGTGGCCACAATCTCTTTTGAGCTACACAGTTGCCTACCGTTGCTTGCTCTTGTGACTTCCCGAATGTCTTCTCTCGTCACACTAGGGCAGACGACTCGGGTTCGGTGATTGGTGGAGTTGGGCCTGGAAAAACGAAGCGCAGGTCCTTCCCGGTACCTTGCAGGCTTGTCTGACAGATGATTGGCTTGTGCAGCAATCACGAAGAGAACTCGTCAAAGGTCAGTTGCCCAAACCCAAGATATTCCGACATCAAAGGTGCGTAGAACGAAACTAATAATACCACTACACGTCACCTTTGTCACAGATCCAAGTTTCGTTTTACCAGGAGCAGGCCGCCCAACGCTCCGAAGTTTGAGCACTTGTCAACCTCTGACCAGTAAAGTTTTGGGGCATCATGGTGCACAGCTGTAATTATGGTTCACATTAAACAAACTGCGGGAAATTTTTTTGAACACGACCGAGGTGTTGTGTAGGGTCTCTACGCGCGTTTTTCGTCAGGGTCCGTTTAAGGTTAACGTTTTTAACGATGATGCGCCTACATACATGTACTTGTCCATACATATCAGCGCTTATATAACTTTATATGTATGTCTGCAAAAACATACATATTACGTATTTGTAATTGTCGCTTGAATGATGAACAATTGAAAGAAAAGCGATGCAATCATGTAGTGTACAATAGACTCAACATACCGTCAGATCGAGCACGAGCTAAGTCGGTCCTCGTGGACTGGGTTGTGTCAGTCGTCTGATGAGCAATGTGCATGCCATCAAGTTAACGTTTTTACTCCCGCGCTCTGACAGGGCCGATACTAGATTTACCGTTTCGATCGTTAGTAAACTAAGCGTTCGTTGGCAGCCTTGACTGTCCGCCGCCACCAGCTCTCTTCCCTCTTCTTCCCACCGCCCCCTTTCTTTCAAGTTCTTTTCATTTCTATACACCGGTCTGTGCGCTTGATTGGCTCCGCGTTTCAGCTGGAGTCACTTCATCAAGCTTTGACATCAGCGCATCCTTCTCTGTCCGGTCAACACAAAGCGTTCTTTCAGCTTTGATTGCGCACCACACGCCTTTACAAGCTTGTGTTCTGGAGAGCAGCTGCAGCCATGGGATCATGCTTGTCGACACCTAAGGGCGTGGAGGTTACGGAGCTGGACAGGCAAAGACACAGGGAGGCCGAAAAGCAGCTGAGAGAGGTGAGTTTCCAACGGTGTTTTGTTGGCCTGATGAGACTGATGAGCCACGCAGGCAAAAGCCAAGATGGCGACTCAGGTCAAGGTGCGTTGTCAGCCACCTGACGAGCGTCTAGAACTACATGACGACCCCAGGTACTGTTGTTGGGCTCAGGAGACTCGGGCAAGTCGACAATCCTCAAGGTATGCCGCACGATCACTTTGGATTGGAGCTGTGGCATGACCTCGATGATAATAGCAAATGCGCCTGATCCACTTGACAGTACCGTTCTCGCCTCAAGAGATCGAGTCGTTTCGACAGCTAGTATTTGAAAATATTACGCGAGGAATGAAGTACCTGCTTGATGCAATGGAAGATATGGAGCTCAAGGTGGCAGAGGAGAATATTGCCCACGTTGACCTTGTCGAGAACGCCCCGGATTTGAGAGATGGCGAGCCCTTTCCTATGACGTACTATGAGCCCCTCAAAACGCTCTGGGAGGACCCCAACGTCCAAAGGGCATGGGAACGAGGAAACGAGGCCGCTCTACCAGAGAAGTGGGTACTACTCAATTATACTCTAATTATCTATGTGCGCTTCTGTTCTTCTGACGATCCACCCATTAGTCTATTTTATTTCTTTTCTTCTCTCGACCGCCTCTTCGACCCTGCATATCTTCCGGCACAACAGGACATTGTTCAATGCAGGGCTCGAACCATCGGCATCACGGAGACGACGTTCGAGTTGCGGGATCATCAGATGCTCATGGTGGATGTGGGTGGACAGAAGAGCGAGCGGCGGAAGTGGATACACTGCTTCCAGGATGTGACAAGTATTCTCTTCCTGGTCAGCTTGAGCGGGTACGATCAGTGCCTTGTTGAAGACAGGGATGCGGTGAGCCGTGTCAAGTCTATGATTTCGAGGCTATGCCAGTCTAAAACTCGTTCATTCGACAGAATCAAATGCAGGACGCGATGACAATATGGGATTCAATATGTCATTCACAGTGGTTCAAGTCGACTTCCATCGTTCGTTTTGTTTATTTTATTCTTTCACCTTCCAACAATCACCCTGAGACGGCTTTTTTGACAGATCTTGTTCTTGAACAAGAACGATCTGTTCGAGAAAAAGATACCCACGTCGGACATCAAGAATTTCTTTCCCGTGTGTACACATCTCCTGAAAACAGTGATTGATTGATGTTGACCTCCCCATCCCCATCCTCTTTCTCCACTCCAGGATTTCGACGGCGAGTCAGGCGATATTCGAGCGGGACGCGACTACTTCAAGCGCCGGTTCGCAAAGTTGGCGCAGAAGGCGGGCAGATCAAAAGAGAGGGAAATCTATATTCAGTACGAATACGCTCTTTTCTTGTCCTTGACTGCTTATCATATTGATTCTTTTTCCTTTCAAGTATAACAACAGCTACAGATACAGCTATGCTTCGGGTTGTAATGGCCGCCGTTGAAGGTCCGTCCTATTCTCATTCCTTGATAATCTGACTGACAAATGTCCTTTATCCTAGAGTGAGTTTTCCTATCCTTTATCATCCTATCCTTCGCTTCGCTCCCCCCCCTCCACTTCTTTTTTCCCGTCTCTCTTTTTACCCCCATCCAACCGAACGCTCAATCGCTTTGTTCTGCCTCAGCATCGTCCTTCGATCAAATCTTGAGGTGGCGGCACTGATATAGCGGAAGGCTATCCATCTTTGCCAAACTTGATCTCTCTCCCCCTCCATGCCCCCCTGCGACCCACATCCACCTATCCACGTCCCCATCTTACGATTGTACACTTTTCACATTTCCATATCACATTACGACTATTCACGTTCCCGCTGTGTTGGTGGGATCTTTATTTTATTATTTTTCTTTTTTTATTTCATTTTTCTTCATCTCTTTTCATGTGTTTTTTTTCCGAGTCTGTGAACGAGAACAAATCATACTCATGATGTCTTTTGCTTGGCTGCCCTCGTCTCCCGTTCCTGCTTGACATTTGCGATAATTGATGCTCTGTCACGAAATCTAAATCTCATCAAAACATAACAATATGCTTCTCTCGAAACTTTATCGCCACCAGCGCGATCGTGAGCAAAAACGTGAGTTATCCTTCCTTCTTCCACGCTTTGAGATCCTAAAATAGGGTGTTGACCGAGCTTTTTTTCCCAGATTCGGACTATCATGTTATGATCATCGTTACTCGGAGGCATTCTAAAATACCGCGCTCACAATTTTTGTTTTATTTCGCCTCCGAGATAACGGAACGTTCCATCCTCCGAGCCCGGGATCCCGTCTCCATGTGTGCAAGTTACATACAACATTCTTCTGTCGCTTCCATTTCGATTGCTTTGATCGTCATGGCTACTGTCCTTCAACGTTCAACGTTATGACCTCTCCGTTCTTGTCCAGTTGTCATGGATAAGCTGGTCTCGTCGTCCCTCCTCATTCCATGTCTTCGGGGGGTTCGTATTTATATACATGTACCTTGGCACTCAGCATAAGTATCCATACTTTACATATATCATTTATTCCTCGAGCTTCTTTGACCCGTTGTCCCCGTCCCCCCACATGTTTGATATTTTGCCGATGATCGTCACTTTTTGGTCTTTCTAAACTTGCTTTTTTGATAATACCAACCTGCATCTGTATGTAAATATGTAGTGGAGCATTTATCTATCTATACCATCTCTTGGAGGGCTGGTCCCATTTTTACGTACTACGTTCTAAGCGCTTAGAGCTGTGCATCTTGCATCAGTCAGCACCTCGCTCGGCTACTCGTACATATGTTTACCTGCCTGATTGACATGACATCCCCATTCCAATGAGAACTTCCACAGTTGATGGACAATTGCTGTAGTGATGGATAAAAACAGAACGGGATCTCATGACTTCAGAGTCCATGCGCCACAGAGATGGGAAGGTGATGCCATTGTTCTGTGCGGTGTTTTTTGTTACAACTTACGCGAATAGAATCGCCGGCGTGACCCTGCCGACGGCGTTATATTTCGGTTTCTGATGTGTCCGCGTCATCAACATGGTCTGTTCGCAGTTGAATGTAGAGACTCGCGCCCAAGACTTCGAGTCCTGACAGGTGTTGGCGGGCCGCGCACTAGTCTCGTACCAAGCGTGTTTATATGAGCCTAGGTCGCGCACTGCCAGCGCAGTGACGCTGTAGCTTCAAGTTGTCTCCAGAGTCATGACATGTACTACTATGTGTATTCGTAATACTTAGTATGAAGTTATGTAAATGTTTACTCACTTAGACTCAGGCAGTGTCCTGATAACTTTAAGTATTGATCTCAGTTCTCTCACGAAGTTGTCATTGAGCGCGCCCTCTTCTCCGATCTTATCTGAGTCGCGTCCGTCATCTTATCTCAGCTCATAACATCTCGACTTTTGCTGATTTGTTGATCTAGTCATAACTCATTATAAAACTACTGATTACTCGAAATCTCTGTATATCGGGCTTGGAATTGCACTTGCATCATCTTTACTGCGCCTGCCAGTTCAACCGAGATAAAATCATCAGATTGCTCAGAGAGCTAGGATCATTGTGGTTTGGGTCAGTGATGTTGATTTAAATCATGATAAATGTGCACATGCTCACAGGAGGCTGTGTTTGTCACCCTACGAGTCAAATGGGTGGGTTTAGCTGCTTGCCGCTGCCCCTCACCCTCAATTCTGGCCGTCTTTTTCGATCTGGTACTTAGTGAAACATGTATTTCTTTTTCAGGAAGAAAAGGCAACGGCAAAATGTGTCCTTCGATTCACCTGATAGGTCGGCTATATCCTTGTCTTGTCTTTCCCAGTATATACCAACTCCGAGTGCTATCAAATCCCTATATCGCCCTCACGAAAATAATTCTAGCAATCTTCATCTGGCACCTTCCACTTCCAATGTCTTATCCCAGGCTACGGCCTATCTCTGGTCTTCACTTGATCTTATCCTATGCCCACCCATCGTTCTCGCCAAATTTGGTGCTGTCCCACCCACCTTCTCCTCCCCTCCTCCATTTCCCCGATATGGTCACTCTGTTCCAGCTACTGCCACTCCCACGGGTGACCTTTATATTTTTGGTGGGTTTGTTCACGATGTTGCTCGCAATGACATCCACCTCCTTTCCACCCACAATCGTTCTGTCAGCCTCCTCCAAACCAATCATGACGTCCCAAGCGCCCGTGTTGGTCATGCATGCGCCCTGTTTGGCAACATCCTAGTCGTATGGGGTGGAGAAACAAGATTTGTCCCCTTTTACAATGAAAAACTAGACGAAGACATCTATTTCCTTGACCTGGGTGGCTGGATCCTTATATGGTTCTTTCTACTTCGCTGATCGTGTTCTGTACAGCCTCAAAAGAATGGGCAAGAGTCACTGTCCATGGTCCAGCACCCGTGGGCCGATATGGCCATACAGCTACCGTATTGAAATCCAAACTTCTGGTGTTCGGAGGCTGGCAGGTAAAAGGCGGATTTTCGAATGATTTGTGGTGCCTTGATCTAGATACCTGTGTGTGGCAGTTTCCTATCATGGTATTGTGGTATAATTTGTCAAGAATTTTTCAGTTCAAACAGAGCCCATATGGGAGTTCATTGAGCCTGTTGGAGAGGTGCCAGCGAGGAGAATGGGTCATGTTTGTATTGCTCATGGGGATCAAATTATAATGTATGTTCTCATTCATGCTCCCTGATTTGCATCTCAAGGCTCTCTTAGCTTCGGTGGGACCGATGGGAACCATCACTACAATGATACCTGGCAGTTTGATATTCACACCCACCAGTGGTCTGAACTTCAATGTGCAGGCTCCACTCCTTCACCCCGAGAGGGCCATGCTGCTGCTGTAGTCCATAATGTCATATATATCTTTGGGGGACAAGGCATGGATGGGAAGGACTTGCATGACTTGTGGGCTTTCAATATTTCAAGTATGTTCCTGGTAGCTATGACTCTTTAAGTTACGGTGCTCAATTTTTGTCAGATCGACGTTGGCACATGTTTCAGTCTGATTACATGGGGCCAACACCGTATGGCCGCTCAGGACATGCCATGGCCTCTGTAGACTCCAAGATCTACCTCCTAGGTGGTGAGTCCCTCTCCCAAAAGAGAGACAGCCCTACAACTGTGCACATTTTAAATACCGGTATGTTGCTCATGCCATAGCATGCTACTAATCCTCAACTGAAAACAGATCAGATCAAGTACCCCAGCTCAAAAGATTCCTCACCTACAACTATCCAACAATCAGTATCAGGTATCTCTGCCAAACCAGTGCCTGATGGCAATCGACCAGTCAAGGCAATTGGCTTTGTTTTGGGGTCATATTCAAATAGGGATAGTCAGGGCAATTCTGAGGATGTGAAGCCTAAGACACCTTGGGAATCTGGCTTAGTAGAGGTCAGTTTTCAATGTGAATCTTGGGTGATATTTACCCATAGAACATACAACAGGATGTGAAGCGGCAGGTTTTACATCTTGCCTTAGCAGAAGGAGAATTACCTGGCCCTTCTTCCCATATTTCCAACAAACATAACAATACTTTCCCAGAGCAATCAAATCAGAAGCACCAGTTCACGGATGAGGTTTTTTGTTTTTGTTCTGGTGATAGTATACAAGAACCGCTGACTTCATATCAACCTCATTCAGAACCTGAAGTTGATAGAGAGTTTTCTTCAGAATCTGAAATTGATATACAGGATACAGGCAGTTTTGACAGACAAGCAAGAATACAAAAAGCTTCTGACTTGCAAGGGTACTAATGCTCAAAGATTACTTGATGTATTCCAGCGAGTATGTACCCCTCGCCGTACTCCTATAACATCTGATTGATTATTTTGCGATTCAGATCCTAGATACTACAACAGATCTCTCACCAAATTTTCGGCGTAACTTGATTGTCGCAACACAGAGGCTCGCAGCAGCATCAGGATTGTACCCAATGTCATATGAATTGACTGGTGTTACCACTTCTGACATATCAGAGTACTCTGGAGGCTTCTCTGACATCTACAAAGGGGACTTTCGTGGCCACACAGTCAGCCTCAAGACTATCAGACTTCACAAAAATACTCAGATGCCCCATTTTGTCAAGGTGTGCACTGTTGGTCGAACTTCCACTATTCATGCCTTATGTATTTGCAGGTAGTATCCAAGGAAGCAATTTTGTGGGGCCAACTACACCACACAAATGTCCTTCCGTTCTATGGTATCTACCGACTGAAGAGCTGGATATCGCTCGTCGCACCGTGGATGGATAATGGTCATATTGGTGAATACCTGAAACATCACAGGGATTCGAGCCGTGTTGTGCTGGTGAGAGCTGACTATTGAGAAGCGGCTGTCACCTCTTGACTTCGACTTGCAGGCATATGATGTTGCTCAAGGTTTGCACTTCCTGCATAAGAATAAAATCATACATGGGGATTTGAAGGGTGTAAGTATCACCATGATCTTGTTGCTTTAAACAAAAATTCTTATAGCTGCTATCAGACAAACGTCCTCATCAACGAAAAGGGAAGAGCATGCCTTGCAGACTTTGGTCTCTCATCTATTTCAGACAAAGAAATCCTTGCATGGACATCATACTCCTCCGCAGCATCAAAGGGAGGTACAGTCAGATGGCAAGCTCCCGAGCTCTTTGATTCCGAAAGTGACATTGAAGAACGCAATACTGAGGCAAGTGACATTTATGCTTGGGCTTGTGTCGCTTATGAGGTTCGTCATCTGCCCTTGCCATATACTTTATCTGAGCAACATCATAGATCTTTACTGGAGAAATTCCCCTAGCTCACCTCAATCGTGATGCCACTATCATCAAGCAGGTCTCCGAGGGTGAGAGGCCGGCACAACCTCCAAGGTCAAGCCCTAGCTGGACCGTGTGGGGCCTAACTACCAGTATCTGGACTCTCATGCAGGTCTGCTGGAGTGCACGTTCTGCCGAACGTCCGCCTGCCCAGACCATCATTGATCAGTTGGCACCAATGCTCCCGCCAGATTTACAGGCGGAATCAAATAATAGTTTCTTGTCTTC
>JAGGAR010015994.1:80351-111033 GCA_017657315.1 Termitomyces sp. K1Ag
GCTGCCTGTTATGGATGTTCTCATGATCATCTCCCTGGACTGACAACTGGATACGTACTCAGAAGGTGTACTTTCTCATGTCTCGTCTTGCTCTCCCATCAACCATACCACCACTTGCGCGCTCCAACCTTGGTAATGACGCTCTGCTTGCGACCGCCAGTGTACAAGGACTTTCAACTCTCTTCATCGTCGAGTTCAAGGCAGGACGCAAAGACTTCTTCTATACCTCAGACTCGGAGCCTCCACAAGGCATCCGTGTAGGTGACCTTGTCATCGTGGAGGCAGACCGCGGCAGGGATCTTGGAAGGGTTGTGAATGACACTGTCACTGTATCTGAGGTGGACAAGTTCAATTTGGAGCACCATGATCTGGATTCAGGGGACAAGATTACCCCAAAACGGCTGATTGGGAAGGCGCAGGCCGAGGAGATACAGTACGTACCACCGGTACCTGTGTTCACGAATTGATTCATAGCAGACATTCGTTCAGGTCAATGTCGTTAAAGACAGCAGACGAAAGCAAGGTCGTTCAGCTATGTCAAGCAAAGGTTCGTGCAAAGAAGCTACCTATGGAGATAGTTGATGCCGAATACCAGTTGTAAGTGCGCTGCCATTCACAAACCGTTTTGACGAGCAATTCTTTGTAGGGATAGACGCCAGCTGACAATCTACTTTGTTGCGGAGAAGAGCGTCGATTGTAGGGAGCTGGCGAAGGAATTGTTTCGGTGTGCTCTATCTGTTCTTCGTCCACTATTCCTATCTCTTACATGACCGTCACGTAGTCTATATAAGACCAGAATACGGATGGCAAGCTTAAAGACATCCGCCGTTACAGGATCAACAAGCACAACCCCCACAAATGGCCATCGCGATAGTCAACCTGTCCGTCCTTCCGAAATGGTCCGTTTGGGTCGATCTCACTAGTTTTGAGGGCACACTAGCTTAATCCTCGCAACAGGATACCGAGCATCAGATATCTGACACTCTTTCTCCAAATTCTGAAGGAGTTACCACGTATCATTCACACCATGACACTGACGTTCAGAGACTAGGCGCCCCGCCGGTTACCCACACGCAATGGGACATGGAGCGCCCTTCTTCCTCTCTTTCTACAGATTCCCAAGAGTCTTTCATTGACCCTTCGCATCCATTGACAGATTCTGACGCGCAGAGTTCCCTCCCTAACGATAAGGTAGGTGTTCACTCAGAAACAAATCATAATCCATCCGTCTTATCAGAGTTTCTGCCAGAATAAAAAGTTAATGGCCAGAATACAGGAACTTTTGACAGACAAGCATCAATACAAAAAGCTCTTAGCCTGCAAGGGGTCCAGTGCTCAGAGTTTACTTGACATGTTCCAGCATGTACACATACCAATTTACTTTCACGTTTAGTGGCTTGTTTATCTGACTTCGGGTGTTTTTAGCTCCTAGATATCTCACCGAATCCTTCTTCAAATTCGCAGCGTAGCTTGATTGTTGCGACTCAACGGCTTGCTGCAGCATCAGAACTGTATCCAATGTCTTATGAACTGACCGACGTAACCGCTTCTGATCTGTCAGAATGCTCTGGGGGCTATGCCGACATCTACAAAGGAAATTTCCGTGGCCGTGTAGTCTGCCTCAAGACTGTCAGACTACATAAAAACACCGACATGGCGCATTTTGTGAAAGTGAGTCATGAAGAATATACTCTTCTGTAAGTTAATGGTTGAATGTTTGCAGGTGGTATCAAGGGAAGCAGTTCTCTGGGGACAGCTACGCCACCCAAACGTCCTTCCGTTTTATGGTATCTATCACTTCAGGGGACGGATATCACTCGTTGCCCCATGGATGGAGAATGGCCATATCGGAGACTATTTGAAGCTTCATACAACCTCGAACCGCGTCGTGCTGGTGAAAATCCGTGCTATCACCAAGTTCCATCAGTTCTAACCCTGAACTACCACAGGCGTACGATGTGGCTCAAGGATTAAAGTTTCTGCACAA
This sequence comes from Termitomyces sp. K1Ag, assembly GCA_017657315.1. Classification (NCBI taxonomy): domain Eukaryota; kingdom Fungi; phylum Basidiomycota; class Agaricomycetes; order Agaricales; family Lyophyllaceae; genus Termitomyces; species Termitomyces sp. K1Ag. Next base: position 82,339 of record JAGGAR010015994.1, read on the forward strand.
GAATGGAATCATACACGGCGATTTGAAGGGGGTAAGTTTCCATCCCTTCTGTCACCCTGAATAAACATCATGTTGATACGGTCAACAGACAAACATCCTTGTGAATGAGATGGGGAGAGCATGCCTTGCTGACTTTGGTCTCTCATCCATCTCAGATAAGAATATCCTTGCGTGGACATCATATTCGTCGGCAGCCTCGAAAGGTGGCACTGTCAGATGGCAGGCTCCCGAGCTTTTCGAACCCGAAGGTGATGAAGAGAAACGCAACACCGAGGCCAGCGATGTATATGCTTGGGCTTGTGTTGCGTACGAAGTAGGTTGACCTCTGCTTCGTATTGTGAAGGTTTATCAACCCCGTAAAGATTTTTGCTGGCCAGGTCCCCCTCGCTCACCTCAATCGTGAAGCTACCATCATAAAACAGGTTTCAAATGGGGAACGGCCTGCACGGCCGCTCGAAACAAGTCCTAGCTGGACTACGTGGGGACTGAATGAGGATATTTGGTCCCTTATGGAAGTATGCTGGAGCATGCAACCTGAGGGACGCCCGACGGTTCAAGTGATCATCGATCAGTTAGCGTTGGCACTTCCGCTGGATCCAGAGGTCGACGCAAACGACAGCTCTTTGTCCCCGGGAGCGTTCCGCGAGTTGGCGCGTAGGACCTCGGATAAGAACTCGGAGGAAATGTCAATCGATACGTTGGAAGCCTTGTTGTTCTCTTGAAAGATCTGGACATTGATTTCGGTGTAACTGGATACATGAATAGCCGGCAGCTACTCAACTTGTGTAGTGTATCTCTAATGCGGTTGCGGGAAAGGCAAGAATGTGATAAGGGTATGTAAGGATAAAGGTATATTGAGAAGGTCCATGCCGTCCGTAGAGTCTTAGGACCCTAAGCCTGTATAATAAATAACACGAGAGCGGGTGGAATTGACATGGAGAAAAGCCAAATGGGATCCACTGAAAAGTTCTGGGCAAACTAGCGGATACCTAAGCTGAGCAGAGTGTTTCTTCTTCAACTAGAGAAGTACTGTCGCGTACATTTCCAGACTTCGGAAGCTTTGTCGGGAACATATGCGATCTGGGTTGAAAGCCTAGCAAAATATTGATTCCAGAGAGCATAGAAATCTATATCCATCATTATTGCGAAGAATCCTTCCTTCAGTCGTGCAGCTTCTGGATAATGAATCGATGATCTCGCAGGATGATGGAAACTTGAAAGAAAGAACTCTCATACTGACCCAAATGGAAACGTCCAAATACGCGTAAATAAACCTTCGCGTCCGTTTCACGACGTCCAGTGGCAGTTCATCTCGGCCTTGGCTGCCTGCTGCCAGCCTACAGCAAGTACTCGAACTCGTGGAAACCTCATTTCAAGAAAGGGTACCATAATATGTGAGATTATCGCTTTCTGCGCCTGATCATGGCCTCTGAACGCGGATTCTTTCAGAATTATTTCGCGAGTTACCGCAGGACCCCTTCGCGACGACTTCTCTCTTCTCTGAGCCTCTGGGGACGCTCCAAATTATCTATCAAGTCCAAGGAATCTCTACCAATTTCGATGTCGTCGCAAGAGATGGAGGTCACGGCGAATGGGTTGATGAATGGTGCTACGAATCACGACACTCCTGAATCAACAACACACTTCGATCCCTCAATATTCCGCTCGTATCTGCTTGCATTGCTTCCACCTGTTATAGGTGCAGAACCAGACGAACTTGAATCCTTGTTTGACGAGGAATTTGAAGAGAAAGTCACTCGTTTTGCGGCGGATAATGGGGGGTCAATCTACGTTGTTAAGATTCGGGAAGAGGTCGAAGGTATGCTCGTTATCATATTGTTGAAACTATAACTACAAGTGTATAGATGACGCGCGACCGATTCACACGTACGAGCTCACACCACACCTTGTATATCATCCCACACATGTAACAACGCTTGCTTTGATCAAACGCGGCCCGACACTTGACCCTCTCACTCCTCTTGCCAGTCAGCTACACATGCTGAATCTCTTTGGTGGCGAAGACACTCCGTACGAAGGTCTACATGCAGTCGTGAGCTCCGGTGTAAAACTTTGGTTCGACGCTTTCGTTGGGTCACGCGCGGGAGGGCGGGATGGTGGTGATACTCGTATGGGTATGTCGTAATCTTTGAACCCTGATTCTCGCGTCTAACACGTACAAGGTATCCCAATGACGAAGAAGAAGTTCGCTGAGTTAGAACTTGCACTTCTCCATCTCCAACAGAACGTCGAGATCCCCGAAACGCACCTCGTCATTCATCCCGTCATTCAGAGAGCCGTTGAACAAGCGGTGGCCGCTAACACTGCACCTAACATCTCTCACATACCAGCGAATCTCCTCAACGACAGTTCATTCCTGAATTCATTGCAAGCCCATGTCAACCAATGGATCAAGGCTATTCAATCGGTGACGAAGCTCACCCGCGACGTCGCGTCCGGAACGGCTTCACAAGAGATCAACTTTTGGCTCAGTCTGGAACGGGCACTCGACGGCATCGAAACGCAATTACGCAGCGATGAGGTTAACATGGTGATTAACTGTCTTCGGAACGCTAAACGGTTCCGTGCCACCGTCAGTTTCATTGCCGACACCGGTCTCAAAGACGCTACGGACCAGGGTGAGTACTGTCTTTCATGACCGTGCTTCAGTCACTCATGCACCGATAGTACATAAATACAACCAGCTCATGAAAGATTTCCCTTTGAACGAGCTTCTCTCCGCCACCGACCTCGACAAAGTTCAAGAATCCCTCACTCTCATCTTCGGACATATCAACCGCAAGCTCAAGCTCTCACCGTACCCAATCCGACGAGCACTTCCGTTCGTCGAGGCTATCTCACGCGACTTCAACGACCAGCTCCTGCGCATTCTCACTTCTCACCGCCTAGCATATACCCCATACGAGACGTTCGACCGTCTCCTCGCGCAGACAATGAACAATTTCCAGACATGGGATGATCTTATCAAGGAGTTTACGATTATCGCGCGTGAGGCGATCAAGAGACGTGGAGAGAGGTTTATTCCAATTAAAGTCAATCCTGCGCATGCGAAGCTACAGGAGCGGATATGGTATTTGAGGGATTGGCGGAAACAGCATGAGCAGTTGGCAGTGATGACGGGGCCGACGAAGGGACTGGGTGGTATGGGGATGGATGTGGGTGGTATGGATATGGAGGAGGAGGTCAAGGAGGCGTATGAGGTTATCAAGAGGGTTGATGTGTTGGATGTTACAGTTGGTGAGTTTGTATGGGCTGATGCGGTAATATCATGCTGATTCCATGTAGAGGGGACTGAGATTTGGGTGGCGGCGGAGAATGCGTACAATGAGAGGGTCTCGCGTGTTGAAAACCAGATTATTGCAAGGTTGAGGGATAGGCTTGGGACAGCTAGGAATGCGAATGAGATGTTCAGGGTGTTTTCGAAATTCAACGCGTTATTTGTACGACCGAAGGTAAGTCTATACCGTTGAAATATTGTTTTTCCTTTTTTATTTAATATGATGACTAGATCCGTGGCGCCATTCAAGAATACCAGACACAGCTTATTGATTCGGTAAAGGAAGACATCAAACATTTGCATGATAAAGTAGGCGCATTTATCTCATCTTTAGTATAGCCTACTCACTATCCATGCAGTTTAAAACTCAATATCGATTCTCAGAAGCCTACCACATGTCTCAAATGCGTGATCTTCCGCCAATTGCGGGAGCAATCATTTGGGCGCGACAAATTGAGCGCCAACTACTCACATACATGAAGCGTGTCGAGGATGTGCTGGGCAAAGGCTGGGAGCTCTATGCCGAAGGCCAAAAGCTCCAAACTGAGAGTACCGCATTCCGTAAGAAGTTAGACACACGCCCTGTGTACGATGCATGGCAACACGACATCAAACGGCGGAACATGGGCGTCGACGGGTGCCTCTTTGAGATTGTACGACTGCGCGGGGGAGGATTCCAGTTGGCAGTCAACTTCGATCCGCAGATCATCACTTTGTTCAAGGAGGTTCGGAACCTTCTGTGGCTGAATTTCCAGGTGCCCCATGGGATCACGAATATGGCGAAGGATGCAAAGAGGGTGTATCCGCATGCTGTGAGTTTGATGGAGACGGTCAGGACGTATGGGCAAACGTTGGATTTGGTGGAAAATAATAAGGGGATTGAGTGGTTGGTTGCTGAATATCGGAATGAGTCGCAGAGGATGATTGCGAAAGGTGTGTTGGTTTGAACATTGCGCCCAGCGGGAACGGAACTGATCTGATCTGGTCAAGGCATGAATATTCGCTGGGATTATTTCGTTAACCAGTACGATACGACGAATTACGTGCCAAGTGCTGATGGGCGGGATAACCGTCATATTCAATTTGTCCGGGAGTTTGCCAGTGTTGTTTCGGTTTTACAGGTCGGGATCCATATACTTGGTTCATGCCCATATTTTGTTGACGTATATTTCCAGGATAAAACCAACAATGTTATCGATCTTTACAAAGACATCACACGTGCTGTCGAAGAGCTTGCAACGTGTTCATACACAACCGAAGCATTCTCTGAGCTTCTTGCAAAGGTCCAAGCTGCTGTAGGCCAATCTATCGCACTTGATGTTTTCCGCTCAAGCCCACCTGCACTTACAGATTGATCGACTGAACTTGGAAGGCTATGCCAACCTCGAGCACTGGGTCGCTGAACTGGACAAGAAAATTGAAGGCATCCTGTTGCAGCGCCTTGTCCAAATTGTCCAGGTGTGGTGTGCCGAGTTCGACCGTGTGGATGACGGTGACATGCATCGTGACACCCTTGCTTTACGCGATATCACGAACAAACGGCGTGGTGACAAGCGGTTGAAAGAAGAAAAGGTTTGTGAATTCTACATGGTATTCAAAGAGAAGCTGCTGACGAGTACTAAAGTTCTTGGAGGGGAATATGACTCTTAAGCCAATCGTACATGAGATACGGATACAAAATCAAGTTATCTTCCTGGATCCACCGATAGAGTATGCTCGCTCTACTTGGATCAAACAGCTACATGATTGGCTAGGTCTGTTTTCTAATCTTTCGCCATTGCCTCGTTTAGCTGATATACCTCAATCGTAGGCGTTGTCTGCCGTTTGCGCCGGATTCAAAGTTCACGGTATGAAATTGGACTACAGATGCAAGAGGCAACCGTCGCAGATACGAACTATACCTCACTGGTCTGTGTTACTGTCTTGGTTCGATTTATCCTTCTCCTGATCTAACAATTCAGCTAACCCGCTTTACGGACAACACCCTCGAGCGACCATTCTCTTTGATCGAGATCAAGGTCCAGCAACTCAGGGACTACGTTGCGAAGTGGCTGCAATTCCAGTCACTATGGGATCTTGAAGCCGAATACGTCTTCAACCGGCTAGGCGACTCGCTTGCCAACTGGCAGCAGCTCTTGACCGAAATCAAAAAAGCTCGATCAACGTTCGATACTTCTGACACTCAAAAGTCCTTTGGTGTCTGCGTCATCGACTATGAGCAAGTACAAGCAAGGGTCAATGCCAAGTACGATGCCTGGCAGCGGGATATTCTCAGTAGATTCGGGGTGAAGCTTGGGAACGCGATGAAGGAGATGCATGCGGCGATCTTGAAGGCAAGGAATGACCTTGAGCATCAGTCAATAGAAGGACTCGTAGGAGGATCTGCGCGGAGATTCTGATTGTTTTATTCTATATTTCCATTCTTTTTCATCTTTCATCACACACCGAATACCCTCCAGTCACTCATTCATATGATCTTATGTCTTTGCATTTCGGCACTACGCACGATGTATTATTCTCATTAATGACCACTTAATCCTTTCTTTAATTGACTATCTATGCCTCGATTCTATGTCTTGGGCTTCCTTCTACGGTTTCTAACAAGATCAGGACTTAATTATAATAGGAGACAAGGAGAACTCGAGTTCGATATCGCCAACTTCTAGTAGAATCACCAGTGAAGTGGAATTGTCACAACAAAAGTAATGGTTTTCCACGAGCCTCTAGGCCTCTCTAAATCTTTTGAACTTCAAGGGAACTTTGAATGCTGAGTGCACTCATGCTCAAGGGGACACGTGGCTATTCTGATGGTCCGTGCGCACGATCGCGCCCTAATATAAGGCCACTTTCAGAATTTGTTTCCTTATCTCTTGTGCTCGGGCATGTACTGTCGTCAGTGAGGTTTTTACCGAGACACAGTTTTTTGCTGATTGCAAATTATACATCCGAACCCATCTGTGAGCTTTGGCTCTCAGTAATTTTTGGAAACCTTTCAAGACCATCCTTTTTTTTCCTAATGATAAGCGCAATGCTTGAAGGAATTGGAGGTCTATGCTACATAGGATCTAGCATTAGTGGCGTACGTTATAATATATCTGTTCTGAACTTAAGCTTGGAATAGCCGACAGTATATGTAAGAGAAGTACTCAAGTTGTTGGATAAGTGATAACATATGTTGCCAAGCTTGTTTTTCAATATAAAGGGCCTCGAACCTATCATTATCATTTTATATATCCTTAGTGGGCTAGCTCGTTGATGCATTATGCATCAACATCCGCGAATGAGATGAATCGGATCAGTGTCGTTTCTTCTGGCCCTTTGAATCCAACTTCCTGCTTCCTCCAAAGTACTTACTTGCCTTTGATCAAACTTCAGCTTGATGTCGCTCTTATCCGCGATGCGAACCCTTTTCATGATGCTCCAGCGGTCCATTCGCACCAGATATATGCCTACTGCCAAGCGAGTTCAAACGGCTCATGCAATGTGCGAGATGTCGACTTATCTCTTATTGTGTGCATACCTTTTTCCTCAACTCAGCTGCGTTTTTGGCCTATGTATCTCAGTCCAAGGAATGTCAAAAGTCTCATTGGCCGGAGCACAAGGGTCCATGCAAACAGAGTGTCCGGCAGGACGAGGAACTACTAGCGCAGACTGGCATTTCCAATGCGTATTCTGATCTCGTGAATTGGATGGAATTCTACGCAACTCCAATGAAAAATAGTCTTATTGCTGCGTTGAATCTTCCGGAGCACCCGCATCAGGAGCGAGATTCTATTCTGGTAGTATGTTTCTCGCACAAGAGAGATTCGACTCTTCCGGTGGAAAGGCGATTCGACGTCGTCAGTATCCCTCTGAACAATATTCAAATGCTGTTAGGGCGCATGGATGCAACCATTGGGAGAGGTGGAGGAAACACTTTCTACGGTGTGGGCATGTGCATGATAGCCGCAGAGTTCGCTGGACCTAGCGTCGTGCGCCCGGTCTACAAATGCCTCTCAATTGACAAGACTGTTGCGCGTGCCAAAGTTATGGATGGAAAGTGGTGGCTGCCCTTGCGGGACATTATGGAAAACAGAAAGAAAATGAGGTTCTGTTGTGGGAAGATCGAAGGTGTCGGATGTTGTTGTGGAGGATGAGTTCATGATGAGAATGCAAAGAAAGGCGATCCTCTGCGCGCTTGACAACTATACGTTTCGTTTCTTTCAGTCGGAACCTGAATACCAAATCGCGAGATATTCCTATGTATACCACTGGTACACATGGAACAAGTAGATGGGTTGGCTATCTTCAGTTTAGGACCGAATCCTCAATATCCTTTCTCCCTCTTCATAAATACAATTGAGGGCCAGTTGTCCTTATGTCTGCCTGATTCGTTGATGAATATGTGCAGTGGCTGATGAGACTGGCAGTACTAGCTTACAAACACGTGCAGACATCATTTTGTGAAAGCACTGTAGGACTACTAAGAACACATTCAAGACAATGATTTCTATAGACTTTAGCTATAGTCATCCTAACAGTACTGAGAATATTAATTAGTTCAAACTTCCGTCATGGTGACGCGTGCATCGGGAAATTCCCGAAAAGATGGAGGGACTCCCGGAGATGGTACCGGCTGGTACAACCCGGTGCCGGGTTGTAAAACCTCCGCCATCTCGCCAGCCACCAGCCTCTCCTCCACCTAGGTTCAATGCTTGACCTGATTTCTGTGACTTGGGATATCTCAGTCTTTAAAGCGGCACGGTGACAACTGACCGCTCAACTTTCAACTCTTGTACTGCCGCGTAGCGTATCAAGCGGCGATATTGGCCATACCTCGTAACGGTGCTTATGTGAAGGAACGGAGTCTTGAATTAGGATCCTGATCTGTAACAGCAGCCATGCATTCATGGCCCATGTGCATGCGGCAGAAACAACATGAAACGAGCCTTTGGACTTTTCGGCCGCATCCTAAAATTAGGTATGAGTGAGGCATTCTTTCTCTCCGAATTCTACCACCCAGCGGCGAAAATTAAGACTTCCCCAAGGTTTCTCGCAGGATAGTCCCGAAGAAGCGCAAAATGGTACACCCTATTGTATAGCACTGGTGGATCTTTGTTTTTGGACATTTCTTGCTTCTGCGCGGGCTTCCGTCCAGGATTCTAACTCTCACAACGTTGACAAACCGGAGTCGTAAACCGCGCCCTCTGAAAATACCGTTTGATTTTGCTTGTTCTGGCCGTTGTGGAATTATTCGTGCTCCGCGGAATTGCTCATTCTCCGAACCCTATTCTGTTGTCGGACCCACGTAGTATTTAGACCATTAGTCCCGGGCTTTTGTCGCCGTTGATATTAAACTTGAGAAGAACCCATTTGTCGCCACTCAGGGATATATAAGGGCCTCAGTTTCCTGCTTCAAGTTCAACGCAGTCATCGCAGCTTCTATTCGCCTCACAAAGATGTTCAAGTTTTCCGCTCTTCTCTTCCTTGTCTCTGTCCCCGCCCTCCTTGCTTCTGCCGATTGTGCACCTGACAATAGTTCGCATGTCATTCACCCCAACGGTGACACGACGAAATGTCTTGACGTTCGCGGAGCAAACTTTGCTAATGGCACGCCTGTCCAGATGTAAGGACTCTACTACATCATGATCATGTCCATTTCGTGCTCATGTCTTTTCACGCTAGTTATGATTGCAATGGAAGCGATGCTCAGATGTGGAATATTACGTCTGGGACTACCACTGTCACAATCCAGAATAACAACTTCTGTCTCGATGCCGGTTCCAGTGAGTTCACGAAAGACTATTTTCTACGGATTTAGTTACATATGCTAATTCAATGCACCGCAGCTCCTGCCAATGGCGTCGGAATGAAGATTTGGGAGTGCTTCGACGGTCTTGCTGCTCAAACTTGGTTTTACACGGATGATCAAAGGATCGCTCTTCTTGGTCAAGGTATGTTGCACTAATTGGATGAACGCTCTTCCATCCATGTTGATAATCACGATTCAGGACTTTGCCTCGATCTGACCAACGGTGTCCATGTCAACAGCAACCAGGTTCAAACCTGGGCTTGCACCGATAACGATTCTAACCAAGTCTGGACCTTGGATTAACGAGTGAATTCTCCATATGGACTTTATCATGGACCTTCATCGGTAGTATAAACCATCGCCTTGTTTGCTATAGCCTTCTCCTGAACTACCTGAGTCAATGCAAGTGATTATCAGTTTTACATATGTTCAGAGAGATTCACTATGAGCCTTGAACCGACCCTAGCTGTCGATGCAGTCAGAGAGCATGCTGGGTTCCTCGCAAGAGCCAAATTTTGAATGAAATGCGTAACATGTGGCGCCAGGGTTCTAATATAAATAGAATATACAATTATTTCACCATCTGTCGGCCAAGCTGTCCCGCGTCACCTGCTGCTGATTCAAGTACGTCAGACCGCTTTACACGTAACAAACTCAGCAGGTGCGGGAGAGCAAGGTAATCACATCAAATCCAGTAAGCGGCCAGTTAGCAATGAAGATTAATGAAGTGTTGTAATGGGCTGACACGTATACCACTAGTACTGTTGCCAGATGAACAGACCTGGTGTGACTACAATACGTTCGCCCCTCGCCGCTTCCTTTTTCCAAGGTTAGAGTGCGCCTCGGCGAGGTGGCGTACATGGATTAAGGCTGAGCCCATCCTGAGAAAGTCTTCAGGTTGGCCTCTGACTGTCGTCATATTGTACCGAAGGCGCGAAAGGGCTTTGAGCAATGAGGACTTTCGGGGTTTTGAGTTTATGCGTAAGGGATTTCATACGTGTTGAAATGAAATCCGCAGTACGCGGACTAGGGTATAGACGCCAAACTGCTGTAGACGTCAAACATCGGGGGACATTCGTCCGGTTTTTGTTTCCAGTAATGTTCAATGAGCCGCCATACGGAATCTGGCATATTAGAGGTCGTGCCGGACGTGTCCCAGTGATAGTCCTAACGAAAGCTGTCTCCTTCATTTTGGGGTAATGAGGAGGCTCTCCGGTATATACCTATTGATTGATTTATGTTGAGCTTACGGCGACGAGATAAGTCAAACTTTAAGTAGAGAGATTCACAAACCTCGATGGCAAGCATCGCAAAAGAGAAGACGTCTCCTGAAAGAGTGGCCTTTCCACTTTTGAAGTGAAGTTCTTCGGGCACCAGAAGTTCTGGTGCCATCCACCGATAAGTTCCTCCACAGGAGATATTTGACAATCGCGAGAACATAGTTGAAGATAGATCTAAGCTTAAGATTCGAATCCCTCTCCATTTGCTCTCCACCTCAGGTTTTTCATTAGTTTTTTCTGGGCTCTCAATGCTTTTAGGCATATTTTTTTAATACATCATGTTGGCCAACATATATTACTTTATTGAACTCATTTAATAACGAATTATTCTCAAGATGACTTTACTATGACTGAGCTTGTCGGCTGGTGGCTGTGTCACCAGCTGGCCATCAATTCGGGAATTTGCTGATGGCCTGACCTGCATCAAACGCGTACTACATTGTGAACCTGTCATGGTTCAATTTGTCACTTGAACTTACTGGTATTATCACATTTTCCAGGGAAGCACAGTCTCACACAAACACACAGTGCGTGCAAGTGCTACTACATACCACTGGAAGACAGCCACATCCAGTTGGCTGGCTATCATAGTACTAAGTTGCGACCCTGAGTTGACCCTGAGGACAGATTCTAAATCTATTTGACGACGGCCAGGAATGGACTAAGGGTCGATTAGTATTGTGCTTGTTCCTCCGGATTCTCCTGCCGTGACCAAGCTTTGACAAGCTTTGACCCATCAACCTGGCCACTTCAATCGATCATGAACACTCAAACCAGAAAAATATAACAATTTTACAATGGATGGACCTCGCGTAGCTCGTTGCGGAAATGGCCCCGACGGTCCAATCGCTTTGTTTACACATTTATAAGGCTCTGCAAAGGCTCTGGAAGACTTGTTGCGGTTGTGCCATCTCACGCTCTCAACTTTTCTCTCTGCATCTCCAATGGCAGCCGATCCCAACAGCAAAATGGTCTTTACGATCCAGGAATATCTTTCAGGCGTCTGCCTTCCAACTTTTCGCAAGTCTTCGACTCTGTGGCTCACAACGGCGTCACAATTGAGAGCCTTAGCATGGCCTGAATACCCCGAGCTTCAGAGGTCTCGCGGCACTAGGCCTCTCAATCAAGTTGCGCGCAGTCCCAACATCAAATTCATCAGCCTTGCCAAGACTTGTGAGTTTCTTTCTTTTGCACAGTTGGATCAAGTAGAGACAGTCTCCAGATTTCTCAACTATGCAGCCTATCGAATTTAATACTGCCGACTACGTTGGCAAGGAGTGTCCTTTGCGACTCGCCAGTCCCCGTTATGTCACATACGAGACAGATGATATCTTGTTCTTCAAGAACATCGACAATGAGCAAAAGTTCCTTGCACTCATGCAGGATTATGTCCTTCACACTGTCTCAGAGTCTTTGTGCACCATTCGGGGTCATGCTCTTGACTCTCCAGAGGCAGCTGCTCTTCGCTTCCATAAGGCTTCAAACCTTTGCACCGCACACCACGCGCGATGGGACATTTTTGCCTTGGTATGTAGTGCCCGTGATAGATTATGTTGCTTCTAACAAGTTGATTTTTGTTCTCAGCCTGGGACTTCCGAACGCCCATTCCCGTTTTTTGTTTTCGTGGTTTCTCCAGAGCAGTTTGGTATCCAAGACATGATGGATTTTACTGATCCGCGTTGGGTATGTAGCCTATTTCGGGCCCTTTTCGATGTTGCTCATGAATTGTAGCTTGAGAACGCAAGTGGAAATCAACTTAACACGCCCTCGAATATCTATCAGACACTCTGGGCCGTAGTCAGTTTCACTTTATCTATTTTCTGCTATACCAATTAAATCCGATCCCCCAGATCAGCGATACTTGCAAGGGTCGGGGGCGTTTCTTTGCAGTTACCAACTACATTCGATGGGCCTTTGGTGAGCTTAGCCCCGGTTAGCACTCCCACCATGATCTTGAAATGAATCCATGCTAACTGTTATCGCCTCCCTAGCTGGTACCATGGCTTACACTACATATGCCTTTGAGGCTACACTCATGAAGAGGGATGGAACTTCGACCAGCCCTCTCGACCTGGGTCTCAATACATTACAGATGCTTACGTTCTGGATCGATCATGCTTTGAAGCACTCGAAGGCCGCGTAATCTTATATGAAATGTATTGATTATCACACAAAATATATGTACTACATAGATTTGTAGAAAGTGTTATGTTAATCCCCATGGTCATCGAAAAATTGCCCACCGCCTTCAACCCCTCCACGTTACACTGCTAGATAGTTCCCGATTCCTCCTGGCGTCCAATTTGGAAAAATGGAAATGAGAAGGGACTATTACGGGACGGACGCGAGGCACAAGACTATCGAACCTGTCTCAATCGACAAGACTATCGCACGCCCGAAATGATCAATGGATCGTGACGGCAGCCTTTGCGCCACATGGTGGGAAGAAAATGAAATTTTGTTTGTTGCGGCTGCTGTTGGGTTCACGATTAGAATGTCATGAAAGGTGACACGGAAATAACATCGATAACAGAAAATATCCGTACATAGATAGCCATAAAATAGCTCTTCGAAGTATTTACCACCTGGTAATATCCACTTCCGCCTCTCCAAACACGCTCGTCTTCTTTACCTCAAAATCTCCATCCACAGGCTCCTTAACCTCCTTCTCATATATCTCCGGTAATTCCCTCCTCAAAAATCGCTGTACATGAGTATCGATTTGCTCAAACTCAAGTAAAAATCCATCATGGCCATCGGGGGAGGGTATGACCACGAGTTCCGCATCAGGTATATGCGCTGCAAGCTCACGCTGCTCGGTCGTTGTGAACAGCCCATCAGTTGCGATACTTATAACGAGCGCATGAGGTGGTAGGGTCGAGAGTACTTGCGCTAGCGCCTGCGACTCCTCACCAGTACCAACCGCCCGTCCACGTGCAACATCATGCGTGTCCATCTTACGTGTGATGTGGATGTAGCAGTTCGCGTCAAAGCGTGCGATGAACTTATCCCCTTGATAACGGAGATATGATTGCGCCGAGAAGATTGGTGGTTTGGTTGGGAGGTTGTTGGGCAGCGAGGGACGGCGCGGAGAAGTTCCTGGGCTCCTCAGCGCGGCGTTGCGATGACCATCGTTGTGGAACACAAGCGGCTCGCCGCCTTGTGCTGGATCTGACTCTGGATTTGTACGGTCTAGTTGTGGTTTGCGTCCGAAGCGGCTTTCGAAGGAGTCACGAGAACGATAGGTCAAGAGTGCACTCATTCTGGCGGCAGCCAGCCCCGAAGAAGGCTGTGTGGTGTAAAAGCCATCTTGATAAAGAGGATCACTATAAATACTTTGACGTTGAGCCTCCCCCCAGCTGATACACCAAGCGGAATGGCGCGCGGATGTCGCCAGAGGAATCACATGGCGGACGTAGCCGGGAGGGTTGCAGAGGGGCCATTCAAGGACGGCCATTCCGCCCATAGACCCACCAATAGCGACCGCCACGGATTTTACTCCAAGGTGGTCAAGGATAAGTTTGTGTATACTGGAAAGGAATCATTAGCTGCACCCGAATCAAAGGGGGGACCACTCACCGAACATCATCTCTGATGGTTGTAGGAGGAAATTCAGGGCCATAAGGTTTCTCAGTCTCGGGATCGATAGTAATTGGTGAAGCGGATCCATATGGAGAACCTAGCACATTTGCACAAAAGATGAAGAAACGTGAAGGATCGAATGCTTTTCCTCTACCCATGAGTGGCCCCCACCTAAGCAACATGATGATCAATGAGAACCTTGGTAATTAACGACAGACTCACCAATCCTCCACATCTGCACTTCCAGTGAATGCATGGCAAATTATCATGACATTGTCACCGCTTTCGTTGAGCTCACCCCACGTCTTGTACGCCACTGGGACATTTTTGAGCACTGAACCACATTCGAGAGTAAACGAAGGGACGATGTGTGTAGTTTGCTCGATTATCGACGTCAAGAATGGTGCCATGCTTCAAGACGCAAGAACGTCCCGTTGCTTATCTAGAGGTGCAAGTCATAGCGTGAATTCTTGATTTTCATTAACATTTTCGTCCAATTCGAAATTTTACGAGATTGTGTGATCTGATAAGATCAAACGGAGTTCGAACTTGTCCGTCGCAGCCCGTCACTCTTTACCACTAGTACACTATCTCTAGTGACTCACTGCTTCCGAGACACGCTCGAACGTGTGGCACAGAGCCTTTCAAGTACCAGATTTACAACAACCAATATGGTCCCTACCTATACACTATCGGACTCTCTTCATCCATGCGATCCGCTCATTCCAACAACCATCATGGGTCGATGCTTCTTCTCGCCCGACCTTTCTGATCCCTTAGCCACTTCTGACTCCTTGTCAACTACAAATCAACAGATGAATCATCTGTGGGACAGAATCAGACTTGTTCCACGTGCCTATGCTTCGATATTTCCTTGACCAACGGCGGTCTTTGATGTTCGATGCAGCTGGCGTTGATAGGTAAGTAGATAAGCAGAATTGACGAATAATTGCGCAATCCAGAATCAGGCTACTCGGACTGATCTGAATCAGGAAGTCGACCGCGTGCAATGGTATGGATAGTTTGTCGTACGAACCCGCCCAGCAACATACACTCCAGGACGACTCGTCGGTCGCATCACATTGTCGATTTCTATTTATACCTCATGGAGTCGTGGTATGAATGAGCCTCAGTATCGTCACCGTGATCACTCTTGCTCCAGCGCCACTTTCGCTAGGCTGATGCTCGACCTTGGTGACTTGAAACTCTTGAATGTGCTCAACTTAGGCGGGTCCACTCTCTACACGAAATACTTATAGTATAGTCGATTTTTCCAACAGGTGCCGATATATCCCTACTCCTATCACTCGGTTGCTGACTGTCTTCTCTCGAAACTAGCCATCATATCTGTAACCCGTGAGAAAGCCCAATTTTAGATCTATAATAATATAATAAGTACTATATGCGTATACCTCCATAATACACTACTGAACTTTCTGTCTAGTTTCTTTCAAGGTGTTTCGCGCTTCTATACACCTCACTTTAGCGCGGTAGATTAATTTTCGTTGAGTACTCTATCTGAAAGGACCCTTTTGCGGCTCGAGTCACGTCGACCGTTGCCAACCTACTAGCGCCAACGAGCGCCAAGCTTTAGAAGTGCACTTTGCAAATGGAACAATTCTTATATCAATCAACGATCTTATCACCGCAACGGCGGTAAGTTCCCTTGCACAGTGCGTCTGGGCCACACGGAAATTTCGTGATGTCTTAGCTCACTCCCATATTCGGATTTATCATTTCAACAACTGACGGATGGCTATAGATACAAATATGCCACTCCTAGTCTTGATCTAAGGTACCTTAGATCATACGACCACGACGACTAGGTTTTTTGAAAAGACCTCCCGATGGCTGGAGAAGTCGCAGCATCTATCCATTCGCAATTGTATGGACATCCGCCTTCGTCTTGTCTATTCGGAGCCATCCCATCTAACTATCATGACTTTGCAGAATCAGTATTAACTACATCAATCTCGTTTCGTATAGTGCGTACGGCCTACTACTCTTCTCGATTTGCGTGGATTCTTATATGCACGTGAGCAGCCCTGCTTTACTATGACCATGCGTTGACACTACCTGCCGAAATCGACCGATTTTGGTCCACGCGATCTCTCTCATGGGCCTCTGCCTTCTTTTACCTCAATCGTTACCTGGGTTTTTTTGGCCATGTCCCTTCCATCGTTCAACACTTTTGGGCATCTGAATCACCAGACAGGGCTAAGGTACTTGCCATCTTAATCCATATAGTTTTGTGCTCATGGTGAGCATTCTAGACGTGAGTTCTAGATCGTTATAACCCAGAAATTGTTCAGATATTTGCACACCAGATGCGCTTCGCTCGCTGTCTATCATCAATATCTCATAGTGATTAGTCAATTTATTGTCGGAAGTATGTGCGCCGTCCACCTCCAAATCAATCATTGATGATGTGCTATGCATGTATCAGTACTCTTCGTACTACGGACCTATGCACTGTATAACCGAAACTTGCGAACACTTCTGTTCCTGGGTACATGCGGGGTCGCAGTCGCCGTTTTTGCCACGGTAGGCGTCCGGAACCTGTTCCCATTGAGTACCCATTTTCTCAATCGACCTGTTAGTG
Source organism: Termitomyces sp. K1Ag (assembly GCA_017657315.1). Classification (NCBI taxonomy): domain Eukaryota; kingdom Fungi; phylum Basidiomycota; class Agaricomycetes; order Agaricales; family Lyophyllaceae; genus Termitomyces; species Termitomyces sp. K1Ag. Next base: position 98,892 of record JAGGAR010015994.1, read on the forward strand.
GTCGGTCGCTGCCGGACATGACAACAGTGCAGCTGTCGTCAATCCACAAATAATTTGTACCCCACTGCTAGGTCGCCAAGAGTGAGTGGTACAAGAAACTGTGAAGTCTCCCCGAAGTTGACAAAAGTACATATCAGGGCAAACCGTTAGTCCTTTTCGCTGAAAAGATATGATTTATTGTGTTGACGCCCCCATGGTTGTGGACAGGCCTCGCAAATGCCTGGATTGCGATGCTCATGTTTGATTTGCTGATTTTCAGTATGACCGTGTATAAGTCATGGAAACGAGATGATGTGGTTCAAAGGTCTCTATTCAAGGTTCTTCTACGTGATGGTATGCTTTCTGTGCGGATTCTAACTCCAGAACTCAAACTGGAAGTCCTATAGGTGCAATATACTTTGGGTAAGCGATAATATTGTTGGTGCTAGAAATGGGAATATCGACGTCTCATTGCAGAATCATTGCGGTTATCGAACTCGTAACTGTCATCACGTTTCATGTCGGCGCATACTCTTTTTTCATCCGATCATTTACTGACTTCCCTGCAGGCTTTATCTGTGAATATCTCCTACATTTGCCTTGAGTTTAGGCAATAACCGCCCTTTTAGGATTATAGACGAGGATATACGACAACCTTTGCCAATATGTACGTCTGTCCTCTGATGGCTGGCACAAGACTACTCATTGGCTATAGTGTGTCAAGCACGATGATAAGCAGGCTTATGCTCAACATTCGTAACCCCAAATATTCGATGAAATTGACTCACCCAACTTTTTCATCGGTGTAGTTGTCCCTCGAGACCTCATGAACCCTTTCGCTTACGTTTTATTACTACCATTTGGACCCCAAAATCAACATCTTGAACCAAGCTATCGCTCCACGCTTAGTTGTGGACACCGCCTTCCTTCTTCTATTGCTATACACTGATGTTAGCTTCGATTCCTTAGTCCTTATGTTTCTGGCGGCCCAATATTGACAGCGACCCGGCATAAGCTTGAACGGTTGAATGATGAACCAAGTTTGTACCGGAGTATCTACTCTGGATCTACTCCGCAGCACGTCACTTTTTACACTTTTTCCGACCAATCAAAACTTCCGGTGCTGAGCCGTTTTCCGATCGGATGAGGGAGAGAAAGGACTATTTTTATAGTAGACTCTGAGAGCGCGTGTACTACTTCTCTTCTGAATTCTTGGCACAAAACAAACTACCCACTGCATGATGCCTCAGGGCCCGCGACCATGATAGATAGAACAAATTTTACCGAGACTAGGTGTCTCGGTGCATTCCAATCTACGCTCAAAAGAGTCTTATTATCCATCGTGTATGGGCCCCATGTTCAGATTAGAACTATACTGAATCGTAGACAACTCGAATAGAAGCTGATTCAGAGCACAGACTCCAGCCTCAGACCTTGACTTCTTGGATATCCAAGTCTGTCTCTCGCATATCTATTGATGATTGCAGCCTATCGTTCGGATGTCCTTCCGTACCATCTTCGTGCTTGTCACTTCTGCCCTTGTGACTCTAAGCTTCTTTGCCACACCCGGGCCCAAGAAGGTATCATAACATTGGAACATATTTGCAACAGGTTCATGTGCCTGAAACAACAAAAATTTGAGAACTCCAGCTGCTCCACAAGCAAGATTTGGTTTGCCCTAATATGAAATGTGTGACACAGTATTCTCCCATGATGAGGCCTCGATGAGGCCCAGGAAGGAAATTACAATGATAATCACGACAATGGAAAGTAACCAGTTACTACGAAAGATTAGATATGTCTTGAAGATAGTATTACTGCCCTGAAGCTTTCTGAAGCTAGACTCATTACCATCTGTCGTACCGCCAAAAGATGAGGCAAGCTGTTTTGTCGGTAGACTGGTCGAAGGTTTGCATCAGGGCGGGAGCGGAGCTTGTAAATAGAGGGTTGCCGGCAATGCCGTATGACATCAACAACGTTTCCAGTTGGAAGCCATGATGTCCTTCTACGCACGATCCGCACCTCCAAACTGCTAGTACACTGTTCCTTGAACATCAACGCGGATTACCCTCTTGAATCGGTGAAAAAGGCAACTTGGGTATCTTTCTTGACAACAGGCCTTGTACTCTCGGGGGAAAACATGCGAGGATCTCAGAACCAACCAAATACTGGAACATTCTGGCCAAGAAGAATGTGTGGAACCATCGTTTTTATGGAAGCGCTTCAAGGAAGCGAGGCAAATGACGAGAATAAATGCAGTTCTAAAACTACGTTACTTGGCTCTACCGGCACCACCGGAATTTCCAACTCCGCTCACACCCTGTGACAAACTTACGAATCTGACTAACCTATTCTGAAGCACGTTTCCCATCTCTTTCTGTTCTCCAAAGTGAACACTTCAAGCACTGTATGGACAATTTCTTGGTTGTGAAAACGTTACGTAGATCTGAGCCTGCTGGAGTCGCGCTTCGGTGGGAGATGCAGCCACAACGCTGTAGTTAAAGTCAAACTTGGGTCTGATTAGACGGGTGACATGCAACTGATGCGACGTTAGTTATTCACTTTCCGCCTCTAAAAATATGAGTTGAGGGAAGCAAGAACTAGTGCTGACTATGTAGTGCTCATTCAATATGATGTCCTGGTGGACATCAGTAAATTCCCGAAAAGATGGAGGATGGAGGCCGACCGTACCGGCGCCGGCGGCATCGGGTTGTACCAGCCGGTACCATCGGTCTTCATCGAAGCTTCATGTCCACACGTGGACGTTCTTTGTATGAGACTAGCTTCATCGGGGATTTATCAGATCGACACTTTGTCATCAAGGTTTGTTTTGGAGACTATGTAACCCGCCCAGGTCCTTTCAAATTCGCAACTTCTGAGTCACCCCTCAAACCTTCATGTTGCATAGTGAACGCACACTACTGCAAGATCTTGGGTCGGTGCTTTTGCGGAGCTTCTCTCTGCTCACATTCAACATTCTTCTGCAAGGTATGTGCACAATGGCCTCCTGTGTCTCGAGTCCATGCAGATCATGTCATAACTGATTACATGCACAGGTTTTCTAGGTCCCCTCTCTTTCATTTCAATCCGCGAACTCGTAAGGTCATTCCCACAAATTAAACTTCAGCAGAGCAGTATTGATATACAGCTTGCTAACCAGACGTCGTCCAAATTCCATTTTTACATGGATTTCTTCAGGCATTATCATCGCTGGATTTGTCTCATCGATAATTATGATTGCCGTTCAATGGGACATGTGTACAATATTGATATGTTTGAATTTGGGCCTCGTTGTCGATACAGTCCGATCTCTAGAAGAATGGCAAAGTATCACAAATGACAAGCTTCTCAAGTGGGACACCGCAATATTGTGGCTACAGCTCATACCTGTACGCAGGTTTTACTTCTTTGGTTGTATTAGATCTCAACATGATTTCCATCAGCCACTCATTAATGATGCGCTCATTGTATGGCGGGGATACATCATTTTCTTGAGAGGAAGACGTTGGGCAATCTACTTATCGTTTTTCCTATGGATGACAACATTTGGTATTTGTTCAACTGGCACTCGCCCTTGGCCTCCACAATATTGGCTGACCTGGATTCCTAGTAACCACCATCCTCCTCTTGTGTGAAATGTCCATGGTTAAAACATTGAATTCTCATGCTGAGATGTTAAATAATCTCTTCATCACTGTCTCTGTGCTTTCAATTGCCACCAATCTGCTTGCGACTCTGTCAATTGCATATACACTCTGGTAAAAACTGAAAAGACATCCTCGTGAGGAGTATAACTAACAATTAGTTCATTTGCAATAGGTCTCATCAGAAGTTCCTTCGCCAAAACCTCAGTTACAAAATGCACCGATGGACGAGCGTTTCCTGGATATTGTTTCTGCTTTTTGAATCTGGGTTGATGTATTGTATCTGTCAGGTGCGTGTTACGGTCTCACGGAGTCCCATCTGAACATGGCCTCGAAACCCACTATTACAGCTCGTAACACTCATATTGAACTTTCCACTGAGCATTGGCTCCAGCACGGTCAGAGGATCGGGAACATTTGCAGTTATATATACAATCATCCCAGTGAGTTCTACTAGTATATCCATGTGACTTGAACGAACCAAGGTTGACATGAACGGATAGGCAATGTATCCCGCTATTGTTACATTTGTCATTCATGGTCCCATCGGTCTAGGTCGTATTCATAGTGAATCGCTGACCTTGAGCCTACCAAAATAATGGTACAATATGCATCCTCGGCAGGACGGCACTTTAGGGAGGTTATTTGTGGTAAATGCACCGACCACACCTTCAGGAAGACAAGATCTGAATCGGGGCATCCGACGATAGCGCGGTTGCGATGTCCAACCTACCGACTGACTGCCCAACCGCCCGACCAACCTTTTGATATTATTGAGCCTTAAGACTATATATTTAAGAGTTTTAATGTATATTGACACTACCTAACACAAAATCCAGAAGATATTGAGGGACTGGAATGGCTCACAAAACTATGCCTAGTCATGAATACTACATACCAACATGGATTGGTGATAGGAATGGCAGCAGTCGTCGGTGGCAGTAAAAGCGTTGCCGCGTGGTTCGCGCGCGTGAGCAACAGTGGATAGTGATTGGTAGAATCAGATGGTGGTGATCTGGAGGTGGAGGGAGGTTTCTGTTCAGGGCCTGGCTGTCGCGTGTCTGCAGTTGCAGTTGCTCACCTCCGCTGCAGTAAATCCCAGGCAATTCCCAAGAGCACGGATCATAATTGTCTGTGTTGAAAGACACCGCAAATACGGCAACTACGAGTGAGATGGCACTACTACGGGTGAGATGGTTCAGGCAGTTTACGAAACAATGCATGGAGATTGTGGAGGTGGCGTGGAATGTGAGTGGGGTGTAATTCACAGCGTCCAGATCATGGTTGACAAGGTTCATTGGAGAATCGATGGGCAGGGTATTGCTATGAGAACATAGGAAGTACGGCATGCATGAAGGTTGCATTGGATAGCTTGTGTGCGATTGCATATGGTGGATTACAACTTGTACGAATGGAGCGACAGGTGCACCGCTGAGCAAGACCGTAGATCTGGATTGTCGTAACGCGGGCATGGGTTTAATGGGATCGAGGCTCGATACTCACCTGTGAGGTATTTCATTCCCCTGACTTCTACTTGTCCTTGCTCTGACATCCACAACGCGTCGTGCCGCTTGTATCGTGGAAGAAAGTGTTACCGTCACTGGAATAGACCAGGAGGCAAAAAATGATCAAGATGGTCTGTAAATCAAGACAAAGAATGTTATTGTTGAACTTTTGGAAGAGTCTACAACTTACCCGTCAGAAAAGCAGCCCTGAGAAGTTTGACAGATATCAAGGAGATATAGCAGCATTAATAGTGTTGACGGTGGTGGTGGAAAGGAGAATGAAATCACCGGCCCGATGAATACCTGTTACCCTTATAACATATAAATGGGGAACATTGTGTACAGGCAGGGTTATAACTTTGTCGCGTTGAGTATATGTGCTCTGGATGTCGGTGCGTTTGCTCTTTCAAGCCCTCTCTTACTCACGTCAATGCTCACTTTACTACAATTAGGCTATTTACTACAACTAGGCTAATTACTACAACTCTATCTACAGGCAAAGGCATTGACCGTCCCACAAAAAATTCAAGGAAATCACACAATCACGCCACAAATGACACCTTTCGAGAGGAACTAGACAAGGGCGCACTGGCTCTCGGAGTCCCGGAACCTCACTAGCACTCAACGGCAATCTGCCCAATCTTCCGCTTCCACTTTTGACTTCGACCATCCCTACAACCCTGCGTGTCTGGTACCGCGAACAAGGAGTAGACGAGCTGCTCTGCGACGAATGGTGTTCCTCGTGGAACAACGATTGTGCTTGCGATGGGGTATGTCAGTTTAGTGAGAATGGGTTTTGGGGTCAGTTGGTTTTGTCGTTCGGGTTTGGCCGCCGTGCGCATCGTGCTAGGATTTCGCTATCCTCTTGTTCTGCTGTTTTTTTTTCTTTCTCTCCGGTCCTTTCCTTGTCAATCCAAGACTGAAGCTAATCGTTTCTGATTCAGGCCCGTCAGGAGGCGCTGAAGCGCGGGTTGCATGTAGAGTTTTATGCGTGGGAGGAGCACTTCAGTGAGTCCAACTGGTGTTGATGTGGTTACTCAAGGTGCTAATCGGGCTAGGCTGCGCTTGGGGAGTTGGGACTTGGGAACGAGTGGACGAGGAATGGGATATTCTAGATCATTAAAACGGAGCAGTTCGGAGGAGCCTTGTCAAGGGCGGGTTGTGAATCACGATTTTGATTATGCAGAAGGAGTACTATTGGAAATCAAGTATGACCAAAGGATGTGCTATCACCGATCGTTAGGGCCCGTTCGGGTGGTGATGATGTAGGAGAGTGAGGGCTCAAGTGCAAGCATGGGTATGGAAAGGGAAGAGAGGAAGTGGTTCAATAGAGGCAGAGGTTTAAGATTTGCCGGATTCGGACGGGCTCGTTGGTTGTGCATATGGGCTCACAATTACTCATCATCTTTTGGTGCCCCTGTACTTAGTAAGTGTTTGAAGCGTTCTTCTTTCCAGAAAAAAACTGTCTTCTCAATCGTGATTCTTTCTCTCAGTGGTCCGTGTACTCCGTGGCTGCCGGGGGCCACTGCAGCAGTCAAAACAAACAGTCCGGACCCACCCCGACTACGTAGGTTGCCATGAGCGAGTACATCCTTGCTGAATTCGAACTAACTATACTCTACACCAGCACGAACCGTTCGTTCTTTCTCCTAAAGAGTTGAATAGACTTACGATTGCTACATAATCTTTGGGCCAGACCTCGCAAATGTGTGAATTAGGATGCCCATGGTTCGACGTGCTGATTTCTGATATGACCGCGCATAAATCAATCTTTGGAGAAGTGGGACGGACCGTAGCCAGTCTGTATTCCAGGTTCTTCTGTGTGGCGATCACGAACATAATTATCTGACTAACTGGAGTTATAATTTCTACTTCAGGAGCCATCTACTTCAGCAGATCATACCGTTGGTGTGAGACTACAGATATTGATATGACATCCTGGAATCATGGTGGTCGTTGGGTTCACGACTTATCATCACATTTCATGTAAGATTGACGGGGCTTGTACTCTTCTGATTCATTAAGTGACTATTCTGTAGCTTGCAAGTTTCAGGTGCAGCACCTATTATGCGAGATCCGTTGAGTAGACAGGAGTGCGCTTTGAAGTTTGTCAAGAGGACGAACGTATGTAACCAGTCTTGCACCAATCAACAATCTAATCACCGCAACTGCGACAAATCTTCTTGTTTCCCCTTGCACATGTTCCTGGGTCGCGGAGGATAATTCTGCGACGTCTTGGCTCACTCCCATCTTCAGATTTGATATTTCAGCAACGGCAGTGATGGATTGCGATAACTACAAATATGCCACGTCTAGATGCAAGGTTCTACAATTGACGACGGCCAAGCTTCCGAAATTTATTTGAAAAGGACTCTCGATGGTCGAAGACGCCAGAGCATCTATCCGTTCACAGTTGTATGGCACCTCTAGTTCATTCCGAGTCATCCCACTGCTAATCATTGCCTTCGCAGAATCAATGATCGCTGCTTCTCTTACGTTTCATATAGTACGCACCCCCCGACTGTTCCTCCCAACCTGTGTGCATTCTCATGCGTACCGTGACGTTGACAGCTCTGCTTTACTACGACTATGTGTTGACACTACCAGCTGAAATCGACCGATTTTGGTCCACGCGATCTCTTTCATGGGCCTCTACCTTCTTTTACCTTAATCGCTATTTGAATGTTTTTGGCCACGTCCCTTTCATTGTTCAAGAGTTTTGGGTATTCGAAAAACCAAACATGGTTCAGGTACTTGCCATCTTAATGATTACCACATTAGTGTATACTCAACTGAGTGTTCTAGACGTGGGTTTCAACATCTTCATGGCCTAGAAGCTTCTCGAATTCCTGCTCACTAGATGCACTTTACTTGCCCTCTACCATCAATATCTCATAGCGATCATTCAAGGTGTTGTCGGAAGTGAGTATACCTGTACCGTCCACTTCCGGATCATTCATCAACCATAACAACGTGCTATATCAGTACTCCTCATAATGCGGACCTATGCGCTCTACGACCGCAACTTGCGAGTGCTTCTGTTCGTCTCTGCATGCTGGCTTGCAGTTCTCATCTTCGGTACAGTGAGTGTCCTCTTGTAATATGAATCTCATCTTGGAACTCGATCATTCCATCAATAGTTCATGGATAGCGTACATAACACCAATACAACTATCATCAATCCGCATGTAACTTGTCAACCATCGATAGGTAGTGATGAGTGAGTATAAACTTGATTCCTCAAATTGTACTGACTCAAATCTCCAGTGCAAACCGTTCGTTCTTTTCGAAAAGATGAGATTTAGACTGATCCCCAGACAGGACTCGCAAATGCGTGGATTGCACTGTTCATGTTCGACGTCCTGATTTTCAGTATGACCGTATATAAGTCATGGAGCCGGGATCGTGTGATCCGAAGGTCTCTATTCAAGGTTCTTCTACGTGACGGTGAGCTTTCTGTACGAACCCCTCTTCTTGAGCTCAAAGTTCTACTCTAGGTGCAATATACTTTGGGCAAGCGATAATACCGTTGGTTTCAGAACTGAGATATTGACATGCCCATCGCAGAATCATGGCTGTCATTGTGCTTGCGACTGTCATCACATTTCATGTAAGTACATACCCTTTGTTCCTCTGATATTTCATCGACTTTTGTGTAGGTTTTTCCCGTGAATATATCCTACATTCACCTCAACTTAAAGTTTGTGAAGCTAATAACCACCTTCTAGGATTATCTGCGAGGCTCTACAGCAACCTTTGCAAATATGTACGTCTGTCCTTCTGCTGGGTGGTTTCAAGCTATTCATCTCTTATGATCGGCTGTAGAGTGTCAAGCACGATGATCAGCAGGCTCATGCTCAACCTTCGTGACCCCAAATATTCGATGAAATTGACTCACCCGACCTTTCCGTCGGTGTAGTCATGCCTCAAGCCCTCTTCGCAAATCTTGTTTCGAATGTTTTTTGCCATTTGGACCCCAACGCCCTGAACTACTAGTAAATAATACTTCGTGCTTACTTACTTTTGGACACCACTTTCCTCTCCTCCTTTCCTCACCGTACATTGATCCTAGCCCGGATTCTTTCTTTTACCCCTAGGCTTTCTCATCAAGGCCCTAATTCCAACACATGCTCTTGTCAGCTTGACTCGTCGTGATTGCTCACAATCTTGGACCATGCATAGGTGATCTTCGAACAGAACGCTTTTTTGGTTTTCCCTATTCTACGCCACACCACTGAATCCCCCGGAGAGTAAAGGAAGATCAGAACGACCACGATCCTTAGTTTCTACAAGCACCATATCCTGACGCTAAGTCAACTCTAAATATTTGGTGCCTCGTCTCCCTATCCCCATTATTCTCGACTGTACTGGATGACAGAGATTGACCGATTCAACGAGCTTGGTTGGCGTATGAATGCATCCCTGGTTGCGTCAAATGCATTTTTGGCGGGAGGCATGCTGCATCCACCTGATGCTACACCCGGATTCGTTGACTTAGCTTTACAATGATCGGGCTCGAGGCTGCCTTTTTTCAACTTCTTGACAGGTACCTTCATCCCCACTGACTCGTTTCCACATGCGTGCGTTTGTTTTTCCGTTTTTTCTTTACTTTCTGGTTGCTTAGTACTTTCGTGAACTCCGAGCCTTAGAGCACACGCGCCTGAGTGGCATGCGATTTTTGTAGATCAACGTAGGTGAGGAACCTAGTACTTGTCGAATGGTTCTAATCAATTCCGTCTTGGCGACTCATTTTGTTTCGTTTGTCTCTAAGAATTTCTTTGTTTTCGTTAAGTGAAGTTCTCGGTCGTCCGTGGTACTACATGATGGGCTATCAAGCCGCAGACGCAGGCCCTTACTTTGCCTACCAGCGGCCCGACCTTCTCTTCCGAGGCCTACTCCAAAAGTCCGTCTGACCTGAAGCTTCCCTGAAGCAGTTCCGAGATGCTTAGCATTTTATCTCAATGGTGAATCCAATAGGACTATGTTGGCAATTGCACGAGTTTAGTACACTGCCGGCGAGACTTGTATGTACACTAGCTAAATGTTTACTACTTATACTGACATTTCATATTACTCACAAGTACTTATAAGCACGTCCAAAATGTACCTATTAGTCAATTCTCTGTCTGGTCGCTTTCACGGCCTCTGGGAGTTTCGACACTGAAGCCTTCCTTTTGCGCGATGCATCAACTTTCGACTTGTTTTTTTCTGCAGTGGCCTCCGCGTCAAGTTGGCTCTGGTTTCCGCTGATTGAATCGTCTCCCTCGCTCCGAGTCTCATCGCTCTCGCCCCCCTCATCTTCATTCTCCGAGTCTTCTTCTGCATCTTCACTGTCTTCTTCGTCATCTTCCCAATACGGGTCTTCTCCATAGTCAATCTCTTCCCTTAGACCAAGTCTCTTTCTTTATCCCGTTGACAACCCCTCCCATATCCCAACGCCATATGCATAGCCATCCTGCTGCTTCTTGCCAACTACATCCCATGCCCTTGTCGCAGCCCAGCCACAAGATCCGGTGGTCAGGTACATCCCCACAAATGGGTGCCCATGGTCATCCTTCTGCTCCGTCACCCACACCTCCTACTCATCCTCTGGCATGTTGTCTGCATCCACCCATACAACACGTTTGATGTTCCACACACCAGGAACAACCTTGCCAGTGCTCTTACGAATGAACGGGGTGATACCTTCGAAAGAACCCTTGAAAGAGCCATATTGGAATGAGCCGCAGACATTGGCAAGATCATCTGGGCCGCCTTTTAGACTAAGTCTAATGAAGCCTTCTTCCTGCTTTCCTGGGATATCAGGCCCGATTTCGTGTTCAGAACACCTCTCGTTTTGCCCATCCCATACCCAACGGTACGTCCCGACTAGTGACAAAAAGTCCACAGGTTTTTTAGTGTATTTCTGAGGAGCGACTTGGTAACGTGCAATCTGTGAAAAATATCAAAAAAGGTAGCGCGTACAATGTGTTTTGTAGTCAACATGAGAGTTAAGGCTAGAGGCTTGCAAGTTTGGGAAGAAGCGTGTCGACACATTTCAAATTTTGACACCGAGAATTTTATAAGCAAGGGAACGTGGCAGCGAACGTGTCACTGTGAGGGTTCAGTCAACATTCACGCGTTCACGTTCTAGACTCTCATAGGGCCATTCCAGAACGAGTGAAGAAAGGGTATGTACCCGTAAAACAAAAAAAAACTTCCAGATCAAGAAGCTGCATCTGAGAGCTTGACTCCATGCAGATGCGGCTGACGACTTCATCTTCCATAAAGTCATACTTAAGTATTATTATTAACAGAATGAGTGAAGGTAGCTGGTTCCGACCTTTTTTGTTCGGAACGAGCTCTTCGAATGACCCCCATAGTTCTACTACAAAAAATTGCTGGTGACATTCACACGTGTGACTGTGGGTTTACATACTTAATGATGCTGAAAGTAAGGCCTCCCCTTTCGACGTCTTCACCATCAGGCTTAATTTGCTCATTTGTCAGTCCATTCCACACCCAGAAGGCTCACAAAATTAACGGGCTTCATCAACTGTGTCTCTCCCAATGAGTTGAGTCATCACAAACGCTCGTTTTTAGGAAGTGTCTGGAATTACAATGGAGTCAATTTCGAAGCCATCGTCTCGAGGTCGGTGTCGTCCACGGACCACGATGCGTTCCGAAATTCGAATCCGAGTCACTCATGATATAGATTGTAATGTTTGCAGTGGTAATTGACAACGAGTTTTGAAGCCGACAAGCACTGCATTCAAGTTTTATCTTGAGCGCGGCCATCTCATCATTCGCATTTATAAAATGTGGTGAAGGAGTTTGGAAGGAGTCTTTCCTGTTACCTCAGCCACAATTGATCTTCGATTCAACAGCTGGCACTCGTCAATATGCGTCGTGTGGGCGAGCATACACAACTTCTTCACAAGGCCTGGCACTCCTTGACTGCGACCTTTCACCTTCCATGCGTTGAGGATTTGGCCTTATTGCGGACGGACAAATGCGGATTTAGACGACTTTTAA